>JAGDQP010005242.1:1211-69131 GCA_022664845.1 Lepisma saccharinum
TCAGAATCAGAATAGAACTGAAGCAGTTTCTTATGAAAAAATGAGATTGACTAAGAAATATGTTCATTTAATGCAACAGACAATTTCAAGAGTTATGTGGAGCAACAACTCAATCAGGATTTTGAAATGGAAGGTGTTATAATACTTTTGTAGGGTTATAAAACTATGTTTTCCTTTGTAAATCCTTGTAAACTACATTAAGTTTTATTTTCCAGTTATAATTATTTCTTAAGTGAAATAAAGTTGTGTTCCAATTTATGGTTTGTTGAATTTAATATATACAAAATTGTAGTAATATTTAGAGCAAAATCCGCTTTCTTCCAATGCTTTTGTCTGCCACTGTATATCATAAACTTAAGTCGTCGCCCCACCCCCACCTTTAAAAACGAAACATCGCAGGTTCCACAGACGCTTTTATCCCGGGGGTCCGTCATTTATCCCGTGATTGTTTTGTTCACTACATTTGCCGTCAGAGAATGAGACTTAAACAACTCAACGTGAAAAGACTACATCAAGCAAGAGAAAATTTTAAAGTTAGAAAGGGGGTAAGGCAAGGAGATTCAATTTCTCCAAAACTGTTTTGGGCGGTCCTGGGGAGAATGTTCCAAAATTTAAACTGGGATGAAGTTGAAATTAAAATTAATGGCGAATATCTTCATCACCTACGGTTCGCTGATGATATAATCCTGTTTGCTTAAAGTGCAGAAGAACTACAAACCAGAGTGGAAGAACTGAGTAACGAGAGTTGGAAAATAGGCCTTAAAATGAACTTAAGTAAAACAAAAGTAATGTACAATCAACATGCTGCAAAGAAGAAAGTAAAGATTAACGGAGAGACAATAGGCATAGTTGATGAGCATGTTTACCTAGGCCAGCTCTAAACATCGAATGCTAAGTTGACTGATGAAATAAATAGAAGATGTAAAATGGCGTGGAGTTCTTTTGGAAGACTATGCTTTATTTTCAAAAGCAAACTACCAATGTGTCTGAAGCGTAAAACTTATAATTAATGTGTCTTACAAGTGATGATATACGGCTGCGAAACTTGGACATTGAATGCGCAAAGAACTCAAAGATTGAGAGTCACACAAAGAGCAATGGAGAGATGCATGCTAGGAATAACCAGGAGGGTCAGGAAGACGAATGAATTCGCGCACAAACAAAGGTAGAGGATGTAATCGACTGCGAAGAAGATGTAATGGAGATGGGCCGGTCACATAGCTAGACGAACAGATGGAAGATGGACGACAAATCTACTACATTGGATTTCTAAAGAAAAGAAACGACCCAGATGATGTCCAAATGTAAGATGGGTAGATGCAATCAAGCGTTTTTCAGGTGCTACATAGATGAGGATAGCAGCAGACCGAGATATGTGGAACGAAAAGGGGGAGGCCTTCATCCAGCAGTGGATAGAAAACAGCTGAATATGATGATATATATATTTTGGAAAATTTGCTTTTTAACCCCCCCCCCCCTTGCGGACTTGAAGATATTCATTAAAATGGGAATATGCTCACTCTACAAATGCAATGGTATTGTACCAAACAGACACTTACAAATTCCCTTCAAAATATTACCTCTTGGAACACGTTCTTTCTTCTTAGAAGCTGCATGGAGTTTCCCACTGGGAAGAAAACAGCTATATAACGTGAGGCTGTCACAACAGGCCCATAACTTATAAGCCAAAACATTCAATACTCCATTGAATGACACGGAGCATTCTGGGGTTATCAGCTGACCTACGTGTTGGCATCCAGCTTAACTCTCATATAATTTACTGGTCGACAACATTAACAAGCATTCATTCTGCAGGGAAAAACACAAGCATTTTTTTATTATTCTAATGCTGAAACATTTCTTATCGTAATTAGCACGTAATAGTGATAATTATAGCATCATTCACGTGTCACTCCTTTTTCTTATTATCCGGAACTTACACACCTAATAAAAATTCTACATGTATTAATACCGTGCGGTAGAACATTTATTTTGGAGTCGAAAGGTCCGGGTTCGATATATTAGCGTCCAGCAATCCCGACTGAAGCTTTTCCAGTTTTTCAAGCAAAGCAGAAATGTTACCTTCAAATTAGGCCCTGGCCGACCCCTTTCCCGCATGATTTCCACTACCCTATCTCGATCCGAGCCATAGATGCCTAAAGGTCATCACTGAAAATAAAATCTAATTAAAATTCGTGGATTACGGTAAGATGTAGCCCCGAATTTTATTCACCTTGTATTCAGACATTTTTGTATAGCTGCATGCTTGTTTTAATCTAAAACGCTGGCCTAGAAATATGTATATATATTAACTTGCCTCGAACGGTTTTATCCTGAACCGAATTCCCTACAGTTTAACGAATAAAAGGTTATTTGGGCACGGTTCTAGAACACTGACCCACGTGGGTGAATGCACGATATCCAGGAAAGGAAAATTCAATTTTATTTAAGCTATGATATAGGTCCGGACAAAGCATACGGTAACCTAACCTTTAGTCACTAATCAAAGATAAATGCGAATATTTTTTCCCCAGTGTATGCGGAGCAACGATTCAAAATCGTCCCGTTATTTACTGATCAGTATTAGGCTAGCAAATTAGCTCAACTGCGAAAAGATCATCCGACATATACTAAAGAAATACCAAATTCCGGACCGGGATGCAGATTGTGCTACACATATAAATATTCCAACCATAAAGTAACGGTTTTTGTCTTGATTCAAGACAAGAGTTACAGTAGTACACACACGGGTAACATTAGCGAAACAAGGAAATAAAAGTTATTTTGATACTGAACTAAATGTTCACGTACGTACCTGTTCCAGAATTGTCCTCTTGTTTAAATTATTTTCTTCCTAAACCAATATGCACCGTCATGATCTTCCTTTTCACTAGCCTAGTCGTCGTTCAACGACAGCGACACACAGTTGGCGCTAGTAGTCAAGCGAACAAAGAACAAACGGATTCCGTTAAGCCTTGGGTAAACAAAAGACAAACGCCATGAAACACAATATAATATACGTATATTAGATATCTACCATTCACATGAAAAGAGGTCACTGGTAAATATCTTTCTCAAATAGCTATTAGACGTCCAGTAGATATTACAGTCAGACCTTAGACACGAGCTAGCCCTCTATACCTCTTTCAGATATATATTATACATAATGTGCTATGTGGGTCGACATTCGTCTGGTGAAATTGAGGGACCCTGGAAAACCTCAGACAGGATGGTCGACCGCAGGATTCAAACCCATTCCCGATATTGCTAATCTGACGTATTCATGCAAATTGTAGACGGTGAAATTTAAGCCAGAATTCTTACTTAGTTAGCTCTTTAAAAAGCCCAATTGGAAAGATATATGCAGGAGGAGAAAACACTTACAAAGTTTTCGAAGTCCTGGTAACGCTTTAAGATTGTTACAATATGTTTCGTTTTATATTTTTATTTTTAACTTAAAAATCAAACAGGTAGGAGTAAACGCTATGTTTTTAACATTAATTATAATGTTATCCGCTAGCTGTATTAGTGAAACTTCTTATCGTTTCCGAAACAAAATACACAAGCTCATTTCATTGAATATATTATTCCACCTATAGGGGAAAAAATATATTTAGTGCATTGTAAAAGTGGTTGATATCAATCATCTGATGACAGAGGTATTGTCGACAAAGCAACCTGCCAAAAATAGTGCCAAATATAAATTTTCTTCTAGTTCACACCTCTAATAGACACAGGTGCGCTACAGGCCATTGTTGTCCATTTTCCGCTCGACCTGTCGTTGTGATGTTATGTGCGATTTGTCTGGATTGGCGTGGTCAATGTTTACCTGTTTAAATATTCCCTCGCCTATCTCTTTCACCCGCTCGCGACCCATCCCACCACCTCCACAGCTCTCTGATGCCAATTTGCAGGGAGTTCGCACGCAGGTCTGAGATTTTCAAAGGCGCTAAGTCGCGCGGGAGGGCGCGGTAGACTTACAAGAAACGGAGGGGAAAGCCGAATATACAGGTCTTGAGTAAGGTAGGTTGGATCTGGTAACGGGGGACGAAGGAAGGGGAAGAAGGAGTGATCTGTCATGGCATTTCTGACGTCACAAATCCTCAGGCAAACCAGGTGTGCGGCCGCCAGTCTGTCGCCAGTGAGTGTATACGTGTTTATGTGTGTGTGTGTCGGTTTCTGAATGTAAAGGCATTTCGCGTATTTGCCTGCATTGTAAATGGGAAAACCGTGAGTTGAGGAACAGGCGAGAGCCAAAGTGTCCGGAAAAACAGTTGAAGAACAAACAGCGTGATTGCCGTCATACCTTCAGCAGTTGGTCAAGGATTATGGGCAAATGGAGGAAAATGAGAGGAGGGGGAATCTTAGAAGGAAACTACAGTAATAAACGTAAATGCTTTCAAAATCATGTTGGCACGAATTTTTAAGTCAATCGTGGAATGTATGGAACCGACTGTAAACAAGAGATTTGCTGAGATTAAAGTTTTTTTTTTTTGTTGAAAATGTTGGATTTATGAATGCAGAGGTGATTACTAATTTAGAAAACAAATCCTGAGAAAATGAAAGATAGGCCTATAAAATTAAGAAAATGATTGGTAGGGACAAAAGAAAATTAGTACTGAAAGTTTAAGTAGCATTGAGTTTGCACGTGTTGTTTGTCAGAACACAAAAAAAGTTAACCAGTTTCTGGCGGACCAGCACAAATGTGTCAGTTAGCAACGGCGCCAGTCACTTAAGTAGAAAGAAGAATTGCCTGTATACCGAGTAATTCTCCCTTTAATATTTATGCAACAATTTTCAGTGTTGATTTATTAATAAAAAAAGGTCCTTAACCTCTGCATAATCCTCTCTAGGATGACCCAAAATTTATCTGTTAAATTCCGCCGTTTGATCAGGTTTTTCGGTTTTGGCAGATGTTACAGCCGGATGCCCTTCCTGACACCAACCCACACCAGCAATCCGGGTATGGGCAATGAGCTGTGTCTTCACTTTATAGAACAAAACATAAAAAAAGGTATATTAATAGTAGTAATAAGAAATAGTTTCTTCTTCCCGTTGCGTATGTGGTCCCACTAGCAGAAAATATTCCGAGGATATCATATTTAAATTCCCAATGTTAAAAGAATAAATCCGTAATTTAGATTAGAATTTGCAGAATAATAATAAAAAAAAAAATCAAGAATTTCCTCAAAAGATAAACGACATTCCCAATGAATATATTAAGAATATTATAGTAATTTCAGAAATTCCAAGATATCCATGGGGAAAATTCATAGCACTTCCCAAGCCAAGACTATACAGATACCTCTTCTGTGAGGGTTGTAATACATTAAATCGTGAAATATAAGGGAGGGGGGGGGCACATTTGAACACAGTGTTGGGTAAATGTAATTTTGTTTCCTCTAATTCAAATAATTTCTTTAAAAAGATAAATAATAGGTACATATTTAACGTACATTATCGTTATCACCTTAAAGCAAGGACAGGGACTGGGAAGTTATCGTTGAAAGGTGCCTCGCGAGGGGGTAGATTTAAACAAGGGTGGGATAGCTTTGAACCTGGCTGGGGCATGCAGTTTTGAACAAATGCTTAATTTTATTACAATCACATTAATTTTCTTAGCAAGTGCTTCGCTAAATACAAATAAATACTGAAGTAGAAGAAAGCAAACTAAAGTTTTACTAGCCATACAAAGGATATAAACTACGGAGTTGTTAATAAACTTTGAACTTACTTGCTTACTTGTTTATTGGTGTTCTGAGGATTGCATAACTATTAGAATGATATAAACTTTGAACTCATAGAAAATTTGTAAAAAAAAATATTACACATAGCCTAATTGAAATGCTATAATAGATATAACGAAAAGAATGAAGCCCTGTTAATAATATTAAAAATTATTGCAAAATATTATTTCTCCTCAACAGTAAATTTTAGCTGTAAGGACTAGGGACTGCTATCTTGCTTTAAATCTGTCCATCTTTTTCTTCAAAGCTGCCCCAGTACGTCGAATTACACACATTAGAAGCGGCGATCAGAAAACAACAAGGACAATTTAATACGTAAAGAAATAGCTACCTACACTTCTCTTCTCTCAAAGCTTACAATCTCAGAAATTATTTTTTTTACGTTGGCACACACAAATTTCTCGAACACCATACTTCGCCAGGTAACGCACATAAATGGGGAAAAACATGTGACAGCTGGGTGGCATAGTGTTTCGATTTTACGAATGTTGGAAAAAGGAAATTTCGTTTTTTTAATTAAACATTATCTGCAATGTTCGAAGGTAACCAACGTTCAAGTGTACCCCCTCTCCCCTAAATTAGTAATGTAGGAAATTTGTGTTTTGATTAACTGTTTCTAATGAATTGTGGACAGTATTTTTAGAAGAGCAGTAATTGGTTGGTTATAGTTTGTTTAGCCACGATATTGGACTGCTATCACTGCCATTGCATCTTGGCAAGAGAACAAAAAGGAAGTTGGGTTGTAATAGTACTATTGAATCGCTAGTTGATAAAAGGGCTATGCATGACCAAGTACCTCAATAGTGGTTGTTATAGAAGTACAGAACACACCTACTTATGAGACGTAAGCTTATTTTTGTTTATGTGGATTTATAGTTCGACAAGAAACCAAACAAAGAGGGAGGAGGGCAAATCCCATTTCTTTTACTGGATTAGTGAAATCTCCAAACTTTTCAAGAAAGTTCAAAGAAAGAACTCAAATATTATAAGAAATACGCACCGTTCGGTTCAAATAGATTTACTTACGCTTCAAATAATATTGAAGGGATATTGCACGTTGAAATTATCGGAATATTTCCCTGAGAATAAATATCCTAATAGGATAAACAACATGACGCATACTCGTGGAATATCCCAAACATTCGCGCTCGTCACAGGCATTTAGATGCTCATAGAATGTTCTACGAATATATCAAGGATATGCTAGAGATATTTAAATTTTGCCAATAGCAATATTCGTAACATACTCTAGAAGTTTAGAATATACCTGTGCTGTGTAAAATATCATTTTTCTTCAAGTTTACACAATTTACTTGGGTGTAATGTAAAGAAAATCATCAACAAATTATATAAACAATCAAGTTAAGATTGTTTACTATTTTGTTCTATGTTTTTCTTTGTTGAGGAAATGTTGTCGAAGAGAATATTTTTCTGCATATCGGGAAAATCTAGAGAGAACACAATGGATGGATGACAGAGCACTCAAACAAGATATGCCGGAGATTGATGCTCATTACGTCTTACAGATCTCTAAAGCGTTCGTGTACGACTTCATAATAACTCTTACATAATAGGTTTGTATCCTTGCGTTTATCATAGCAAATAAAGAAAACCATGTGCAATGCTATTTTTAACAAATTTGTATATCGTGGAAAACATATGAGAAAATATTTAAACTTTAAGTTTGAAAAGGAAAAATACATGTAGATCTCACCGAAAGCCGTCGTTGATCACTTTAAAAAAAATAACGGTGCTGTTCAGTGGTTTCCCTCCCTCCCCACATTCCACCACCATCGCCCTATTCCATTTTAATATTTCTTTCTCAAGACTTGCGGTGTTCTTTTGGAGGTCCACTTTCAAATGACATGACTCATAAACGGTTAAAGTGTGATGTCATATCAATTATGCAGAATTTTCCAAACGTATTAATACTTGGAATAAGCCAGTATGCCCTTTCACTGATTACAGCTTCGCGGAAGAAATTTTTACCTTTCGTCATTTCCAGACATGTTAATAATCAAAGTTCCATTTTCTTCTTTTTGCCTGCAAGCCATAGAATATTATGAATATACATGGCCTTGTATCTTGTTTTCTGTGCGTGTGAAAATGCTAAATAATAACACTACCCAAAGACAGATTAAAATGCTGCATTTGATAAGCTAAGCTTAAATAAATAATATAATACAAGAACGGCGCCACTTAAAGTAAACGTCGCTTTTTTTTTTTTAGTGTGGGAAAGAATAATATTAATGTTATTTGATAATGTTCGAGTTATGTTATTTGACTGATAACACGAATTTTGCAATATCGATGAAACGAAATTGGTTTACGGTATTCGAATATTTCTTTCCGAACATGAAGGACGTTTGAGAACTACCCGTTCTGAGTCACTCCAAAGCTTTTTCAATTTTTTTCACAACGCCTTGTTTTACATAAAAGCTGTGCTATTTTTCATATAGTATACAAATAGATTGGTTGATGATATTAAATCATGAAATATTGAAAAATCGAAATTTAAATATATTAAAAATCGATGTATCGAATATTGATGTTCAATTTCGCATAAATTGAACAGTACTTTTTCATCGGTGTGGACAATATTAGATTTCAATAAGCTTTCAATATCAGCGAAATATAATGCAGAATATTTGATGTATCAAACTTTGATTTTACCGCGAGATTGATGTTACATACCGAAATTTGGAAACCACACAGCTCAACTCATTGAAGTTACCCTTTTGATTTTCTAATAAGAATAATAACCAAAAAGAAGACAACATTTCAATTTGATACGCATTCAAGTAACCCTACCCACTTGTAATTTGATATTTTAACCCAACCCCAGACTGGCTAGAGGTCTGAAACTTTGTGCACACAGTTTTAAATCCTTTGACAATGTATGATTATATTTCAATAATAAGACTTTCTGTTTTCCCCACCTTTTAACGGGATTTTCCATGCATTTTCCGACTGTTACTTCAGAATTTTTCTTTCGCGTCTATTTTTTTTTGGGGGGGGGGGATTAAAAGTATAATATGATGTAATTAATTTTATAATTTAGCATTTTGAACAAAAATAAGTAATAGTAATAAAAATAAGCAAGCTCTTATTAAAATACACTAGAAAGAAGAGAATGATAATTTTATATAAAAATAATTTTTAAAAATGTTTTTGTTAAAATCCATTATAAAAAGAGAAAATCAGCCTTAGAGAACTTTTTTTTTTTTTGCAAGTTGCCCTAAAAATATTAAATTATGGGGTACAAATTTGTCGTTAACTCTATCTATTTAATGCCGTAATTAAACTGAATCTCATGAGCTTGATTAGTTTTCGTCCATTTTTTTTATCGTAAAATCTTGTTCTGATAAAAGTATGAGAAAAAGCTTATATTGTTCTTTTAGTACATTTTTTTTACTCGTGTAGGCGTACTCTAAATACAGCTTTTAATATTATTAATGAAAAGATGGTAATCAAGTATGTCGAAAACTGTATTAATAAAAATGAAGAATTCGTCAAAGACATTAGTCATTATTTCATTTTTATCCTTCTCTGTATACTTTTCTCGACTATTAGAAGCTTAATTTTGTAAATACAGTACGTTGTTATTTTACCCACCTCCTCAAGAAACCTGAATGTTTGATGCGTCTGTTTCGCAGGTAATTCTTAAATTTACCTATAAAACAATCGCCCCTGAATATACGTAACCCAACCAACTGTGTTATGTAGCTGTACAGTATAAGTGTCAGGATACGAATTTTCCCATTCATTGAAAAGGCCGTGATAGAGAAATACCAAGGAGAAAAAAAAAATATGGTAGCCCGAAACTATTTCAGTCAAGGGACTATATGGATTAGAAGATACAATGTTTTGTGAAGTTCCTAACTGTCATTATATCGGCTGGAGGAATAATTTGGAACAAAGCTCACAAATTACGATGATAGTAGATTACTTTTCCCCTTCTGATCAATCCCTTTGCTAACGTACAAGAAAAATTCTTACTATAGCTCTCGACCTACAAAGAAAATATCCGTCTTGCTGCAGTCAGTTAGCTATCTAAACAATCAGTAAGAAAATAAAATGACTAACATTAATTTAGACGTTTGGTTGCGAGAAATTGTTTTTAAGCTCCATCATAAAGTGGTAACTCAATACATCTTTCAACAGGAGTTCATAATCTTGCCGTGGATTTTTTTTCTTTGTGTTGAAGCTGTAGAAATGCAGTCTGCAAAGAAAAATCATAAACTTCCTATGTTATCCTGAACCAGATCCTAGTAAACAGTTTCTTCTTTAAGATTTGGTCGTGTTACGTGGTGGAGAGTTAAAAGAAACAGCAGGATTTTTTTTAAAAAAAGATAAGGATGAAAGAATGACGTAAAGGTTGGCGTAAAGCCGAAGAACATTGGAAATATTCTTATAATTATAAGAAATTTTACTAAATTACTGTATACAATACGTGGAACCTAATTTTCCGTAGTGAACGTCAGCTTTATACATTTGATCAACTGTAAGTTAAAAGAGGTATATTCAGGTTTACAGAAATGCCCTGCAGGAAATTTGCCTAAGTCTGTAAAGTTGCTCAAAATGGTCCTCGTCACTCCCTCCCCCACGTTTTTAACATTTTTCAAAATATTTCAAAATCTAAAAGCATTATCGAAATTTTAAGAAGAAAGCTCTCTAGTAGCCTACTTACAAATTACTATGAAATACAATTGACAGCGATCTCGAGAGATCTTGTCCATTGATGAGTGATACGTTGTGAAAGATTATGACGTCATTATTTAATTGACAACGTATCATCAATCATCGATGGACAAGATCCCGAGATCGATGTTCATAGTAATTTGTAAGAAGTACCTTCGTAAAATGTTGATACTGATATTAGATTTTAAAATATTTTGAAGAATGTTTTAAAAGTTGGAAGGGAATGGCGAGGGCCCTTAAATAAAGAAGAAAATTAACACAGAGATGAAAGTAGCACTTTCATGTTCCCACATTTTGAAAACAGTTTTTTTTTCTATATGGAAATAGTTTTGCACTCACAATTTTAAACTAGTTTTAATGTACCGGTATATGCCTATAGTATGCTGAGGTAAACAGAAAATCTACAGAACCCACTCTTTCAGAAAATTACAGAGATCCGTTTCCTAGAATTAGTCTTGTTTTAGTGCATTGTTGACTGATCATGGTCCCATCAGAACTCCGAAGAGAAAACGGATTAATTTTGTTTTCGAGAATTTTTCGAAGAGCCCGGATATGAATATACGGTCAGCAGCTAAGTGTCTGTGTCTTTTCGAATTCTTCTGTAGCTGCTTTGATGTGTAGACTAACTTACATTTTGTTGATGCGACATTATAATGAACGAAGTGTTGTTTTCTTTTTCCCCCCACCTGTTGTGTAAAAGGAAACATTAAAAAAAAATCACGAAATAGAAAAGACGAAAGGATAATCATTATAAGAAGGACTTCCTTTCAAAATAAAGGTTAATTAGTGAATTAATATTAATTACAATAACTTAAAATATCGAAGATATAATTTACGTTTACGCTTACTTAGAAGTTCAGTATTCATCAAGTGAACAATGAAAATAGATAATGGATACTTCAAAGCAGGTATATTATCAACCAGGATACAGAGAACTTTGGACAGCGAGGTCAGGATGACATGTTTATTGTTGAACTATTTCAATATGCTCTAGAAATTAATATTCACTCCCTTAATATCATATAATCATTGTATAAACCTCTCTCTCTCTCTCTCAGAATATTTATTCAGGTGACCTAGTTCAGTTACCAAAGTAAATACAAGTTCATCTTCAGGAGTACACTCTGCAAATAATCTAAACCCACATTAAAAGACAAATCAAACTATCATAATGATTTCAAGTTTTTCTTTTCGTTCTTCTTAATAAAAAAAATGTTAATCTAAATATATTTTGCTTAAGTATCAGTGAACTTCTGAAAAATATACATAAACTTAAAAAAAAAAATCAAATTTGACATATTTAAGCACTCTGTCAACATTGTTATTTTACTCCTAATTTACCCAGAAATTTATAGAAAGTAAAACTATACATTCTGATCTAAGATCAAATGTAATTACCTAATATGGCATATATATATATATGTAGAGAGAGAGAGATAGAAAGAGAGACAGATATAGATATAATGAGGCTAGAAATTCTTTGCAGAAGAAATGAAATATAGTAATGTCAAACAGTCCATATAGAGCGTTGATCTGCCAGGCAGAACTTCGTCCAAAGAGGGCAACACGTGATCAACGCAACGAATTCCCATTTGTCTTTGTGTGTTTTCTAAGATCAAAGTTAGCTACTTCTTAATTCAAATAACTTTTTAGTTCGACATCATGATTCTGGATATACACCAAACATGAGTCCTCACTGGGTGGGAATCGAACTCAGGAATACTCAAACTGAAAACAAGAGCATTAACCGCTCGACTGTCGTTTAAAGAATATGAGTTTATACATTTTAACATTTCATTGTCTTCCTATAAAGGTCTTTCAGAAAATCAATGTTCCAGCAGATTCAATGCTCCATCGTGTATTCCTCAAGCTCTTGAAGCTAGAATTAAATTATCTTTGAACACACTTTTTAAGTGATGTCTTTTTTAATTAAATAAATACGTTTTTAAAAAATCGAAGAGGCATTTTTGTGGAGTGTTCTGACAGAAACGAGTTGATCTAAGGAGGCTAGGATTAAGGGTTATTGTAGTGACACTTAGTGGAATTTGTGCTGTGAATACCTGTTTATGGAAAATGGAAAATTTTGGAAAAAGAACTCGAAATGTTGTCTTAAAAAAAAAAACAGTTAAACAGTTCTCGACATCAGAAACCATTTTGCAGTTTAAATTTATTAGAAACAAAAAATACTTTCTATTTTTTTCTAACAGGAACGAGTTTTGACTGCAATCCGTATTAGGAATTAACGTCATGGATTGGTTACGAATCATATACACACTATAGTAGGAATATCGATATCAAAGCAAATTCTTTGATTGGTTTATTTCAAAATTCCGTACCTGATTAGAAATAAAATTAGTGTTTCTGCTCAAGCGCATAGATGTTACGGTAATTCTCTTTTTCATTGATAAAAGGAAAGGTAAGGTCTACAATATAAGGTACAGTAGAACCTCGTTAATCCGTCACCAAGGGACTGAGAGCATGGTCGGAACACAAGATAGGTCGGATTATCACAGAAGTAAAATGATTTAATTCAATAAAGTCCAAAGAAATCGATTTCATAATTATGAAAAACTACAAATACTAGTAAAGCAAAGTATGATAACGCACTGTTTAAGTGTCATCAACCAGACTAAACAATATATAGTTTCAAGGACAAGTGCAAATATTCCTCAACCTGAGCGAGCCATGGTCGGATTACACGAGGAGTCGAATCATCGGAGTCGGAATACCGCGGTTCTACTGTAGTTTGAATGTAATTGTAAACCTGATTCGAAGCTATGTAAGATCAGACCATTACATGTAAAACCATCATATGAAAGCAATTTCCGAATGCGATGGCATCACTTTTTTTTTATGACACTGCGAGAAATTTAAGTGTGTATTTTATTCTATTAATTTGTTTATTACGATCTGACTTCGATAAGAAAATTAAAAAGTCATTCCAAGACCCATAGGTTTGGTACAGAAAAATATGTTCAAAATACTCCCTATTCTTTAGCTGAGTGGAAGCTTGAACTCTCTGTGCATACAGAATAGTGAAAACGCTGTAGACCCCTATATTAAGTATCTCATCGTGGACGTTAGCATAGATAGCATTCTTCACTTGAAGACTTGTAAAGAACAAACATTTTCTTAAAGTTTTTATGAGAGCAAATAATACTGTATTGGATTAAGGGGACAATAAGGGAAAGCGAATCGATACCACCAAGGCCATAGAAATGGATACGAACTGCTGAACACCTGCGGTCCCCCCCCCCCCCCCGAAAATCTGAAAGGAATTTACGGTGTCGCAAATCCGTTTAGCTCTTTAAAAAAAAATATTAATAATAATTGTTATAATAGCCTATAAAATCTAAGAACTTCACTCTGAAATTTTCCTAAAAGAAATCTCAAAATGCTAAAATTTTACAACAATTTTTTTTTTTTGCAAAATTCCTAGAGCTTTTAAAATGTCATATTACAGGTAATTTACTCAGTTTTTAACAATGAATAATACAAAAGTATAAAATGAAAAATATCAATAAAATCATGTTAACAGTGTATACCTAAAGTGTCTAGTTAGGTAAAGTCAACACCTCACTCTGGACATATGATTATAGGATTACATTATAACTCACTCATTATTTTAAAATATCATACTTTATCTGACCAATATCATCATTTCCCCTTTCGTGAGAGAGGGCAATTACCCCCTCACGCTCCGCCTAAATGAGAATGTAGTGTATGAAGATATACAATCTTAGTTCACGCAAAAAAAAAAAAAAACTTTAACCAGTACCAAACAGATACATAACAATAATGTATATGTAATATTAGAAGTAGTAGCACTGGGTCATACATAATTCCTATTCTGCTCGCATCGTGATCGCGTGATCATAAATTGCGAAGTGGAGAAACGTTATCGCCCTCTTTTAATGAATAAATTCATTGTATAAGTGAAAACAATAACATACGTGTGTGTTTTATGCTTGTGTATTATCATACAATCTAGAATCTTATTATCTTGTCTCGTCAATATAAAACCACATATAGAAGGCAATTATTATCAGAATTAAGTATTTATACATTTGGAAAAAACAATTAGACCTACTTTTTTTTTCTCATTCCATGTTTCATTTTCATTTCTTGCAGCCATCTTGGACTGACCTACTCCAATTTTCCTTACCTATCTTTTGAATTCTAACTTCAATGACGGCAAGAATATGATAGTAATAAGAGTACACGTGTGAACGTGCAAGCTGTATGTTATGTATAGCTGTAGGACATTTCGCAGAAACGTGTTAAAAGCCAAGGGCATTTTATTATTACCATTTCCACCTTGCTATCGTCCTCACCTTTTCTTCTTCTGCCTTTTTTTTTACGAGTTTATTGTGAAATAACATGTGACATCCGTTCGTTCGTGCTGCTCAAAGTGTGACACATGAGTCGATAACAAGTCAAAAGCGGAAATAACATCATGTAGTGAAAAACGGAACATAAAAAATGTTGAAATGGGATTGTTCATCATTCTGGAATTTGCATCCAGAGAAATTTCGGAATTCATCAGTTAATTTAGAATTTAGAACCATAACCTAGAGTTTTTCGTACATTAAATATACATTGGCCGTACTGACTAAGAAGATTTTAAAGGCTTCTCTTCAGTTTCAGTGTTTCACCATGAAATTGCCGGTCGCTACTTTTACCTTCCTTGTCACCGGAAGAAAGTTCGCTGAGGAATGACATCCCTCAGGCATGCAAAGGGTTTAAGCTTTCGCTCCCCGTCTGTCCTATAAATGTAAATTTAATATACTAAAATACGTTGACTCAATCAAACAAAATAGCTGCCAAATAAAATAATTATGCGTACATTTTATGCTAGTTTTTTTTAAAGTCATTTTACAAAGAGAAAAGTTTTGAGAATTCATAAACGAAGTGTGAACAAAGCACTAAGTCAAATAGAATTGTATTCATCTTCTTGGTAATGCTTCCAGTTTCAGTTTTAAAAGTATAAAATTGTGGATGCGCAATTTTGTGCCCACGATGCCCACGATGTGCCCACGATGTGCCCACGATGAAGTACATTTCAGAGTTAGCACTGCGTTAGATTTGTACAGTTTGGTCAATTGGCTTTCATGAGAATCATTCAATTCTATTTCTTTAATGATAGTGATGGAGAAAGAATTTTGAATTTGAATTAATTTATGACTTTTAAACATCTCTGGCTCAGGCCTGATGAAGAAAGAGAAGTGGACAGCTGCACGCTCTGTGGAAGGTACTATTCCATCGTCCTCTTGTGTGGGGTAAGAATGATTCAATAAATTGTTTTAAGTCTGAAAAGAGAAGTGAATAGAGTATATTCTATTATTTTATTTTTATTTTTTTTAAATCAGATCCTGTTTGATTGTTAGAACCATTTTCACAGTTTTTATGAAGCAGATTTAATTGACAGATTTAAGATCATTTTCAGATCTTTTATCTTTGTTTATTAATAAAATTTCTAGGAGAACCAAAATTCACTTACATTCAGAGAATATCTGGGAATGTCCTACTTCCTTTGCACAATTTTGGAATATCCATTTTTGATAGAGAAAGTCTGAAATATTTAAAGGTACCATGCTCCCTTAGTTCTACTGTTAATAGTATTGGAAATGTCATGTTCTGAAATTCATTTTCCCACACTTTGGGCAGCCTTTTAGTTCATGTATATCTCCAAGTATCTCGGTCGAATTCTGTTACACTGTGTAGGATTTTTTTATGTCTCTTCTAAGGAAAACAAGATACTGTATATTGAAATTTAGTTATTTCTATAAGAAAAAAAAATACCTGTAAACTTTGGAATCTTTATTATTATATTCTAAGCCTTTGGACCTTGCAGAATATCGAGAGTAGTTCTTTCTTAGCCCAAAACTGTACTTAGGAGGAATAGCAAAGGAATTCAAGAGCGAATATTGATAAACAAAGATTAGGCCACAATTAGGCCTACAGATAAACGGATAAGCTAAAATGTTATTTCCTTGTTTTATTGCTAGATAGATAGCAACTAAATATAGATAGATACTTACATACATTAGGAGAAAATTAATGTTATGAGTACGTGATACGACTCTAAAGCAAGTTACACGGCCATTTTTAATACAATTTCATCAACCGCATAGATCAGGACACAGAAAAAAATTTGCGGAACTCCAAACATGGCAAGTTGTCAGTAATTAATGACAACTGTAATTAACTTCGATCATGTCCAAATCTCTCCTCACCCGTCCTGCTCCCGTACCGTTCCAACTTAAAATTTGAAAATAAAATAATGAAACTATAAGGATGTATTTATTAATGTGAACTCATTCGAGAGATATTTGAAATGGGAGTGATAGATGTAGAATTAAAAGGCAAAAAGTATGTATGCATTAAGCAAGCATAACTTGTCCACTGGCATTTAGAATAACGTAATGGTTAGTTTTCAACTGACACTAATGAATGTCTGACTGTTTCTTTCCTTGGCTGATAGAAACAAATAAAAAAAATGGCATAACTAAATTTAAACTATTAAAATGTACTTTTAAAGAAAGTTAGATATTTAAAAGAACGTTTGAGAGAGAAAGAAAGAATCTAATTCTAAAGTATAAAATAATAGAGGATTGCTAGGGGTGTTAGGTTAGGTAATCCGAAATGGAAATCAGAATTCCGGAAGTGCGGAATGTCGGAATTCCGGAATTGACTTCGCACTTCCGAACACCCCAGGTAAGAATATTGATTCAAGTTTAAAATCGCTTTTGCTTTTTGAAAATATTTTGCACTATTCTCTTCGTCGACGGTTTTCATTCAACCCATTGAATTGACAGCTTTGTTATTCACACAGAACTCTAATATTAAATTATAATAATTGCTTTAATTTTCCAAACAGGACAATAACAACACTCCACAACTTTATCTTTCCAAACATACTGAAAGCATCATATTTCTTGATTAGTTTGTTTAAATTAATTTATGGCCTTTAGGCACCTAAGGATCAGGCCAGAATATGGGAAGGTATCGCTCAGGGCCTAAGTTGAAGGTACCATTCCAGCATTTTCCTGGTGTGGCTGAGGAAAAACTCTAGAAAAACTTCAGTCAAGATGTCCGGCCGCTGGGATTGAACCCACGAACGCTAAACCAACGCTCTACCACTGAGCCACGATTGCTCGGTACATTTCTTGGTGTTTGTAAAATGGATGCCTCTGTAGTGAATTGATTTTCCTTTAATTTATCGATACCTGAGGATTCGTATCTCAGGTGAAGTTATGTACGGCTACACGGTAGGTCTGAGTTAATTTGTATAATAATACGGCCTGGATAAATGATTGCGGAAACAATAGTTTATTAACTGAATATTAAAAGTTTCGTGTTATATAACAAACAAGCGTAGGATTGCCAAGTATCAAATTATATGGCAATAAAAAAGTATGAATTCGAAGCAGAAAAAAAAAAAGAAACTTAATTGCTTTTCTGCGGTGTAAGCAAATGATTCATGTAGAGACATCCGTTATTCTTTTTGTTAACTATACAGAAAGATATGATAGGTTAGTATAAAGAGACCTGTTTATTCCCTAATTTTATTCCCTTTACAGGACATGAATAATTCAATTTATTAAGTTCTTTTCTACAAAATTTTATAGCAATTTATTGTTTCCGTTGTTCGTAGATGTAGCCAACAAGAATGCCACCAATTTCAATGAAAATATTCTGTCTCATTCTTCATATTCGATGGTCATCTCTTTTTCTTGTTCTTTGAAAGTTTTCCTTTTTTTTTCGTCTAATTTTCCGCTATTCTTTTCCTTCTCCTCCTCCTGCTCTTCTCGTATTCTCTTGAGATGCTGTACAACAAAAGAGGGAGGGAGGGAGCGCTGCGAGAGAGATGAATGTGGATAAAATATCTCATCTTTATCATGTTCAACCTGCAAACCTGTGCTTGCCAGTGTTGGTTACACTCAACAGCCCAGGTGGGCTGCAGACTTCCTGGCACCACGGCTACGACTCACCTGAAGGCTTCAACATTCCTGGCAGAGACTTTCTTTTCCATCCGAAGAAGAAGGCGCGTTGACTGGATACCAACTCGTGAGAAAGATCTCTACATCTGGGAGAGAGATTTTTCTTCTTGGGGGCAAGAACAATAAATACAAGCGCAACTTGACCGATTAGGATGTATCTGATAAACTATAATACGTTATCTGTAAATCAGTAAAACAAGGAAAAAGAGGACAAAGCATCTTTCCGTGACTTTTGGCGCCTCCTCCCCCTCTCCGTCCCTCCCGTTGTGACAATTCTCAGCTGTAGGTGACTGACACCTGTGAATAGACCCCATTTAGAGAAAGGTGCCAAAAGAATTCACATTTTCAGGCTATATTTTTCTCAGAAATGTCATCACACAAATAAATGGATCAGAAATGACTGATTTTATCAGTCACCAACCTTGCGAGCAGCATAAGTCACTTCTTTCTTCCCCTTCTTTTAACGCATGGAGCGGCAAAAATCCAATGTTATACTTTTGAAAATAGAAACGATTCTGGTTATGAAACTCAATTATATGAAGTAATTAATATATTTTTTATTTTATTATTCAAAAGAGCCATTTCATATTTAGTTATATATAATAATTGTAGAGAAAGAAAATTTTCGATCAACACTATTCAGAACACAGGTGATGTTACAGTGGCCATAACCTGTAGCTTAGTATGACACCATTGTTGGTGGATTCTAGAGGTACATCAGTGTTTATTATAATAGGGAAAAAAGTCTTCTAGAAATGAAAATTGTTAACCATATGTGTTGTGAATAGGGCTGACAATGTCAGTGTTGAATCCGGTACACAATGGATTCGGTACACAAGATATTGTAGAGGGTCGGGTCGAAGCCCCAAATGTATAAATTTAGGGGGATCCGAAAGTTTCGGTGTAGGAAGTTTCGGTGTAGGAAGATTCGGTAAACAGAAGTTTCGGTGCGAGGAAGTTTCGGTGCAAAGATTAAAATACTAAAATTTAAAGTCTGCCAAACTATCAAGTTGGTGTAATACTCTCACCAACCTTACTGTTAGTCGGTTAATACTCTTATTGATGTACTAATTAATGGAATTATTCTAAATTAAACTAGCAATTTACTTCAAAAAAATTTGACATTTTAAACTATTTTATTGGTTATACTTCTCTGTGATAATACTTTCGATCTATGTGTAAATTTATCAGTTCAAAGTGATTAGAAAGTAAACAGTTTATATGAACTGCATGATCCTTTAAGAAAAACACAGAAACTGTAAAAAAAAAAAAAAAAACACTTAGAAGTCAATAAGTGTAATATTAGACTTAAAGGGTCGTTCAAGTGTAACATAAGCATTCAAGGGGGAGAGCTTCAAGCATTACTTATTTTATCTGTCAATGAGGAAAGGGAGATCAGAGCAATGCTTATTTAAGGTATACTTAAGAACATCTTCGTGGACTTTTTAAAGATTTAAACATTTTTCGACTACGATATAACGATAAGAAATTTTTCAAGTTTTACATAAGCACGAGTGGAACTGAATATGCTATAGCAAGAAAATCCCCTGAATTCCCAGTAACATTTTCAACTTTGATTCTGGTTCAACATTTTTACTTGGATTTCCATGACTGAATAAACACTTTTATGGGGATGGTCCTTGGGTAAAATTTAGTTTGTGTTCCCCCCAAAATGTATAATGTATACAAGACATGTATAATGTTTCCTACGTGTATGGGAGTGTTGAAACGCAATATATAACAAAGTTTCTCAAAAACGCAATATATAGAAGTGTCAAATAAGCCTAAGAGTGAAAGAGCTACAAGCACCTAGGACTGTCTGCCAGCTTCATTGTTCAGACAAAGTACATCGAGACGAGGAGGTACTATATTTTTTAGAAAAAGCAGTTTTAAAGTTTGAAATTTCATTTAAAGTCTGTATAAATTAAATTAATTTCTAACATTTGTAGCCACGTACAGGTCGTTTTGTGATACATTATTTTTGGGGTTGATGCCCTTCAGTACGAAGTCTTTGACTGCAGTGCTAACTCCATCTTGCCAGAAAGTGGACATAGTACCTTCTGATTCCATGACGACATAGTGTGAGTGTTAAAGGTGATGTGCTTCGCATATAATGAAAAACATGATCTACCAGGACCTTTCTAAACCGTCTTCATTTCTGTAGCAAAACACAAGTTATTCATAACAGGAAGCGATGCCATTAGGATTCCCAGCATGCTGCCATGTTTCCAAATACTGAACAACTCCAGTACGTATTAAAGAAAATAATAATGACACATGCCTTTCCGTAACACTCTTTGGATTGCTAGCTGTCGCTATGATTTTCTAAAAGTGTTTGTGCCAATCATTTGTAAGAGAATCAGTGGTACAGAGCATACACACTGCTCAGTAGCTGGCGGAATCGAAAGTAAAATTAACCCTTCTCCTTCACTGAGAGCACTATTAACTAAGTTAATAGAAGATACTGTTTTATATGGACCTGGTGATTGTTCAAGTTATATTATCCACGGAGTTTGCAGACAACCAATACTCAAAGTACGGATATATCATCACGTCAAATTTGCTACACGAGTGGCATAAGTAGTAGATACCGGAATCTAGGGGCTGAGAACCCTTCTCTTAATAATTTTGTTGTGGATCTCCTCAGTTTCAATTATATTTTAATACAATTTCTTTTAACTATTTTTCCTTCTTTAGTTTCGAAAATTAACGTTTAAATTGTTACTTCCATTAATTATCTTACACGTCAGGCGTACCCACAGTGTACTAATACACGAAACAAAAGGGTAAGCACATTTTAAAACATATATCTTGTAATAAAATTCACATATTTCTGGGTAACTGAATTATACTACAATATTTGTGATCTCTCTCCCTCTCACACACACACTCTCATAAAAAGGATTGACATGTGCACTTAATAAATAAAAAACAAACATGTCATCCAAAATTCATTTATGTGTAAATACTTCCATAACATCTACTTCTTTCTGTTCTTTCCTGGTAAGGGTTAATCATTAATGTATTTGGAAATCTATTTATCTAAAATGTAATGTTTACTATTGAACAGGGTTTGGTGTTGGGAAACTTGAATATCGTTATAATAATATAGAAACTAAATATTTAACTTCGCTCTTTTACTAATCAGTAAGTTCTTGCAGCGAAATTTCCTTACACCGAAACTTCCGTGCAGCGAAACTTCCTGCACAGAAACTTCCTAGACCCAAATTTAGGATATTTGTAACGTTAAAACAGAATATGAAATGATGAAGTTAAAAAAAAAAAAGTCACCAAGTACTGGAAAGTATTCTCAATTCATTTAATATTTCAACTAGTTTTTTCGTTTACTGTTATTTACGAAATTAACTTATACTTAATATCCAAGTTCAAATTTTGGAATTCTTATTGTCCCGGACATGGTTTAATTTTTGTCTGGACGGGAGAGCCTATTCCTGGTCGGTTCCGGTCAATCTGTGACACTTAGCACTTGACAACCCTAATTGTAAATGGTTCTCCCAATGTTTGAATTTCAGGTTCTCCCAATGTTTGAACTATTTGTTCCCTGAGCAATATTGACTGTTACTATATAGTAACCCTTCATACAGACCCAGCAATATGAATAAAACATCTTACATCTGTCGTACGAACGTTGAGTCATACATCTCGGACAATCTACATCTCTACATCTCATTGCTAAAAATTCTTTGCAATCCAGTGACCTTAATCAATCTTCTGGAATTTGTAGGAAGATATTCATTTTTAGCAGTAAAGAAGAATGCATGTTTGAACAAGTTGATACCTGTTCCGTTTGTGTCGCAGTTTACCCATCTGGTTGTCGCATGTCTGGAATACTTTATCTCAACGGCACCCAAGACTCACATTCCAAAAAAAGATGATAAACATTTGTACACTTATTATGCACATTACTTACACTTCTTCAGCACATTTCTTTTTAATTCAGAATAGTTATCTAAAGAAAGTATACATTTTTTATAACGCCAAGAGCTGAAGAGATTTACACTTTTTGCGTATTAAAGTACTGTTTTATTACGAAGCTAATTAACAGTCTCTTAATGATAGATAAAAATTATGCTGGTCTGAGCCGGGTTTAGGACGTTTCGGTGCAGGACGTTTCCGTGCACGAACATTTAAGTGTAAGTACGTTTAGGTGCACAGGATCATTCGGTGTAAGAGAATTTCGGAGTTTAAAAAGGTTGATTAAAAATGCTTTGTTATGTACAACATCATAAGAAGATCAAAGATGGCCACTGTTTTTAATGAGAGAAGTAGGCTATCACATAATAAACAACATATGGTTTCTTAAGAGATCAACGACTGATATTTAGCAATACTTAAATCTGGAAACCACAGTGTCTTTGGGGAAATCAGAGGGTGCCCTTCCCTCACCTCCCTCATATACGAATTTTCGTCCCTCTACTTTTTTCTTCCGAGAATGCGGGGAAGGATTCACTTCTTAAACGGGGCGCAGTAAGTTATACGTAATAAATTTGGTTATTTCTTACTATAGTTAGAATACTATGTGGGTCTGTTATGTCTTGTTACATATTATTTTACTATTTCTTATTTCCTGTTTTACACAAACACAAATAAACGTTATAATTCTTAAATAATATATTTCAAAGCATTTTAAGAATTCGTAACTTTTGTTAACTATAGATAGGACTTTTTGGTGTAAAGACTAAACTTTTACACTAAAATATCCTCACACCTAAACAAACATCCGTGCATCGAAACATCCGTGCAGCGAACATCCTGCACCGAATTACATCCTACACCAAAACACCCGGCACCCGGTCTGAGCCATAGATACCTAAAGACCATAAATCAACTCAAAATTGAAGTAAAAGAAAATACAGATATATTTTCATTTTCTCTATAATCTGCAACAAGAAAAGTTTGACCTACACTATGATAATAGCTTTTTCTGTTTTCGCTAAATATTATTGCTTTCGATGAGCAAGGAGCCTAACACTTGACTTATATAAGATTTTATTGTCTGTGCGATATTTAATCAGGGAAAGATTTTATCCTCCCTGTGTTGAAGCAGGGCTTTGTCCAAAGAATATTTTATTTCTGGATTCCTCTTACAATAAAAGTCTTCCAGTTGATAAAGGTGGACAGATATCTAGAATATTATCAAAGAAGCGATAGTATTATTATTATTATTATTGTCAAACAAGAAAAGTGTTGTGTAATATCTGAAGTTTAGCCACACAGGATTTAAGGGATATGCTATCAATAGCCCCATCTGGGTATGGAAATATCCATAGAATATTGTAGAGATGCGTTGAATATTCTACGAATATCTGGGTGCCCGTGATAAGCATGAAAGATATTTGAGAGGATATTGGATCCAATGTGGGATGATAACGATAATTGGTACTGCCCAGAGATAGTTTTATGACCCGAAAATCTCCGAGCCAGGTGAACCGATGGTGGTTTGCCATGACGTTGAATCACAATCAAAAATAATATTAAATATACGTTTGCAAGGGTAGAGATAACATATTAGCTACATGTGCCCCATTTAATGTGTTTAGATCAAATGAAACATTCAGGTGGAAAATAATAGTGACAGTTGGCAACCCTTGAGAAATAGTCTTCTATTGGAGGAGAGATTTGAAGAAGTCGTAGGAGTCGGAGAAGTGCAGAGATCTAGCGTGAAGAATGGGTTGGGGAGGAAGTTGTCGAGCTATGACACGTGCAAAACAATAACACCATTAATTTGGCCGTTAAAAGAAGTTGCAGCGAAGTCCAAAGTTGCCTTTAGCTTGTAACATTATTACACATACAAACACTTAACTGTGTGTGAGTTTGCTTGGTTTCTTTTTGTTTCATTTTAATGTACTTATCAATTGAATGCTCGCCACTTTCTCTTCTGTGCAAAGAAAGAGTACAAAGTGTTCTCATACTGCAAGCCAATTCCGGCTTCGTTAAATTATCCGTTGTTTTTATTTCTTATGTTACTTGTAACTAGTAACTAATAGTGATATGGGAACATATTTTCTTTCCATTTAAATAAAAGGGGACAGTAATAAATTTTCTAAGCCAAGTTGATCTTATTAACGGGATTTCCAACTAACAAAAATATATGTACTGGCCTCCGCCCCGTTTTTGAATACATTATACTTAATTTCTTTTAAACCAACGTCACGTTTTATAATAGTATTGTGTATAAATGTTCTGTTCTTCGTGTAGCTTTCTAGTTGCAATATTATTGATGGCTTTTATAATTAATTCCACCGGGATTAAGCTGAGAAAATGTTCTAATGTATCTGCAACAACTGCGACTAAAAACTTGATCATACTTGGTTGCAAAGCGGTAATAATAATAATAATTAGAGCTGAAACCGGGTCACTTTGGATGACCAGGAATGGCCTCAATATAGGTGACCCGGAGACCCGGTCCGACACTTGACCCGACTCAGCCGGTTTTGACCGAAATCACCACACTGAGTTAACTCGGCGACCCGATGATCGAATGTTGACCCAATTGACCCGGTAACCGGTCTTATTCCTGTTCTTGTGGTTAGAATCAGTCCATATGTGAGATTCCTTGAGAAATGAGGTTATGTACGGGAACTTGAGTTTTTAGCGTTTTGAAAGATTATATAATGCTTTTATCCTATTTAATACTTCAAACACAAAATTGTTTCAGAATAGTTTTTCCGAGGGAAGGGGGTATTTTCCCACCTCCGGCTGCATTTTCGTTCTTTCCTTGGGTATGAAACTATATTTTCATTACTATTTCAAGAAACTTTTCGGCCTCGTATTTTTTTGTACTGTGGGGACTTCGTGACTGCAGATAGAAAGTTTATTCAAATGCAACAGTGTGTATTGTATGGAAAAGAAACATCTGTTTCGCCCTCCAGGTCATACAAGGTACCAAGCATAGACCGGTGACCCGGTCCAATAATGACCCGATTGACCCGGTGATGCATTTCAGCTCTGGTAGTACTAATAGCACTAGTAAATTCGTAAAAAGCACATACAAGATATTCTGTATTTAAACAAATGGAATTTTCAATAAAGAAGTTTAAGAAGAAAAAAAAAAACACGAAAATTTGGATACAAAATTAAAACAACCTGGTTTTGAACTAGAATGGAAAAAGTTTAGCCAAAGTTACTTAAAAGTACACCTTTCCATATTTTAAGCCAACGAAATTGGAAGCCATATAAATTCTACAAATAACGACTGAAGTAACAGAAACATCACCTGGCGAGAGCACTGCTATAATGAGGATATTATGGTTTGCGTACGAAATGCAGGAATTCAAAGAGAAGGTGACATGTAACTTACTTCCTGTGCAACATAGATAAAAAAGAAAGTTTAAGATAACCTACGACATAGAAAAGAAATATATACTGTCTTATTGTACCGAATAGTGGAGAAGGAAATATAGAATAACTTCGTGGAAAATGTCAAGGTTGAACTAAAACCGTATAAATGCCACATATCAACTGAAGAAATTAGATTTAGTTTGTAAAGCACGCAACATATCGTTAACAAAGTGTGTTTTATTCTCTTGCAATGACACGTTACGTCCGATATACCCGCATTGGTTACATTCAATTCAACTTTACGGCGTGGGTCATACAAATACCTCAGATGAACACCCAGTTCGAGAAATTAAAGAAAACAGAGAGGAAAAGGGTTAGTGAATCACGACCAGCAGAATTTTGCAGGCCGAGAGCGTAATATTATTTTATTAGGTATTCTGAGAGGATTCCTTTTTCTTCTTCTTTCTGGCACTATACCATGATTTCTGCTTATGTCTCTCTCTCTCTCTCTTTCTTTCTTTCTTTCTTTCTTTCTTTCTTTCTTTCTTTCTTTCTTTCTTTCTTTCTTGTGTCCCAAGAAAATGAAACGGTTTCCAGAGAAACGTTCAAAAATGAAATATTGCCAACAGCAACAAAATATGAAGTATCGTCGTAAATGTTGTGGTTGGAAACTGATTATAAAAAGAAATGTACCAAATAACAACTTGATGATGTGTGAGGACAGTCACGGCCAAGCACAAAGCATTTTTGTTACATCAAAAGGAAATCGTATATTACCATTTAATTTATGCTCTTTTTTATTGGAGTTCTAACAGCATATTGCCACAGTAAACTAGCATCTGTTCTCAAAATCAAGAGAATAATGCAGGATTAATGCTGTACAATACACGCACAAAATTTATTCTGCTATATTCGTAGAACAAACACCAAGAATACGGCTGAGTGTTACATTTTGAACCTTGTAACATATCCTCCCACTTTTATGCATGCGGAGATGTGGAGACGGTCGTTTGCTACATCGAACAGTTTGCCAGAGAATGTTAGAACTGACATTTAGAAGACCACACACTCGTTGATAGTATAAACTGCCTCTTCCAGAAGCTCCCTGTGCTCAATAGGATACATATCTCGATATCTAGCGGGCTAGGGAAGACTGCCTTATTATACGGAGGTTTCCTTTGGAAACCTAAGCTGTGTGTGATCGGGAATTACCATGCTAAAGGATAACACGTTGCAAACGCACCACGAAGTGAAACGTATTGAGGTCACAGTACCACTTGACTGAATGAAATGCCAAGTCCTCTCCCTGTTCCTAACACTATAACGAAGACCGTCTAAAATAGGATGTGTCTCCCACCATTATGACGCCACAAAATTACAGACTTAACAACGAAGTTTCAGTTCGAGTTTTGTCTAGTTCTTCATACTCTAATTCGTGTTCAGATGTAAGAGGATGTAATGGCCTTCTGGAGCCCTTTCTTCTTTTCTTCTCCGTCACAATAGCATAGCAAATGAGCTCGTTGAGGTTCGAATGTTATTATAATGACAGACAGAATAAGAGAGTGTTGCTAATGCAACACTTCTTTTGCAAGTCGCCTCGTTATTGTGCCGGATGTTGGAGGGTTCTCTGGCTAAAGATGTTCCTACGTAGCTCTGGTTGGTGGGTTGGTGGGCACTCTGGACAAAACAGTCTTTGGAGTTGCTCGTGCTTCTTCCGCATTATCACGTTACACAGGGGTGAGAAAGCACAAGCGACGCTACGCAGTCTAACGAGCTCATGCTCTCTCTCTTAAAAGAAAACAAACCTTGATCGTAGTTTCATTGCATGTTTTATCAAGGCCTTTGTAATAATCCCGAACTTACGGACATGTTGGAGAAGAACAAAGTGAATCAGATCGATGTCGTAACAAACCCACAATTCTGTACGCTCCACTGCACTTCACTTTGCTCAGTTGGTGTGCGGATTACCCTACAGATTTAGCACGGCTTCGCTTTACTTCACTCCAACTTATTTTTTTATGTGCGCATATGCCTATCTGTCTTTAGGACTGTCTGTTTTATGCCAGCTTACATTTATACCTGTCTGTTTTTATGCCAGTCAATCTTTACGCCTGTATATATGTTGGCTATACAAACTCACTTCGTTCGACCAAACTGTGCGTGTTTTATCTCATTGGACCAGAGAAATTCCCTACACTGTCTTGTCCCAAAGTTTGAACATATTCTCGTCCACTGGGTACTGATCATTTGATCCTAAGTGTCATATCCTAATTCCTTCTGCAACATACGTAACAATGGCGACTCGTGTTCTTTTGGTTGTATGTATGGAAGGATATGATTACTTCATTTCAGTTGTCACCAACCTTCGGACATTCCAAAACTAGCATCTTCCTATTGTATAGTAAACATAAATACGCTTCAACACCCACTCCTATCTGTCAAATACCATTGTTACTAAAGAGGGAAATCTTAGCGGCGATAGCTGAATTAACTTGTGAAAGACTTGCTTATAAGTTTCAACTTCTTGTTGCCACCAAGAGTTGTTTCAAGGCAGAAAGTGTTTATTAAGAACTATACACTTGTATCGTTAATGACTTCTAAATAATATGATTCATATTGTTAAGAATCGCTAATCATGAGCTGTGAGTTAATTACACTTTTAGCGTCATATCTTACTCTAAGAGAAAGTTTTGGTTTGGGTAATCGAAACGATTTCTACTGTATTTTGGGACTTATAAAAAAAATTGCAAAAAGGAAAAAACACACATGAGTAGTAAAAATTCTCTTGCGGTTTTGTTAGAGATAAAAGTTTTAATGGCATGATCATGGGTGGAGTAGTAATTAAGAGACAGGTTCTATATCTGAGGTTATGTAGATTGTATCCTTTAGTAATTAACACGTTTCAGAGCATTCGATCAAAGCAAAAAGTTGCTATATCGTGAAGGTACTTTTAGACTGTTGTAATGTCCATACTAATCAGTTCGCAATTAAAATTGACAGATAGCAAGTGCATAGCTCTTTTCCTTTCAATTTATAGGTCATCTTAGAATTGTCACATCTTTTTTCCAACTGTTCCTTCTGACCTGTTTACCTGGTAACCTATTTGTTTTAATAATCTAACACAATTACGGAGGAGATACAAAATTATGGTATCTGGAAAACGCTCCTGAGTTTTACTCTTTTGCAAATTCAATGAGATTTCTCGAAAATATATTATATTTCAGTCAGTGAATTTTGTTTATCTCCACGATGAAATACTCTGTCGATCCGTGACCTACAACATTACAAAATACTCTTAATAATTAACTATACAATTTCTTTACAGTTTAGAGGCTGGTAAAGAAGCCATGGCGATAATATCGTCAAAAGTCTTAGAGAAAACGTCCCTTGGTAAACACTTCTTCGGAGGTAAGAATGGAGAAGACAAGAGAGTAGTTTTAGTACTATCTCACCATTCACTTGATCAAATTTGCAAAAACCACAAGTTAGAATACTGAACTTAAGTCTGCTACAGTAAATACTGGTCATAGAGTCACAAGCAGACTATATAGGGTCATTCCATGTCAGATCAACAAAGTTAAAGGGAAAAATTTACTTCCTTAGCTGAGATTTTTACGAATTTTGGTGTGTTAGTAGGTCCTGATGAGAAACATCCAAAAATGTAACATTGCAGTCATGTGTCATATATTTCTGGAGCTACAGCTTCTCAAAATGAATTTTCTCCGAAATTTGGAATAACATTGATTATTTAAAATGCTTGAAACTTTTGTCTTAATGAAAATTGTGATGCGATTCTTGAGTCGTTGTAAAGGTCTTGGACAAAACTTTAATTTGATATGCAACACTTCCCAAGTAGCACATCTACAGCGGCCGATATGGGTATATTGACTTTTACGACATCGATCCATATCGTTCAACGATATGGGCCCCATAGTAGATGGCAAACATCTTGGTCAATATCGGTCAACGATATCGTTCGATGTCGGACATCGACCATCAACATTGCTCAATATCCGGTATCGACATCGCTCAATATCGCTCATTGACATTGTAAATATAATGTAATTCTGATTGTTTACTATTTTTAAAAGGTATCCCCCCTTTTTTATATAGGACGACCAACATAGACAAACCAACAAGAAATAGCAAAATACGTTAGAAGTTGTAAATCAAAGTTACTACTTATATAAAGAATACTATTTTTCTGTAGCTAAAGTTACATCACTTCGTTGTGCTAATGGATTGTAAAATTTGTCGACCACTGCTAATTTGTAAAATAATATTATTTTCGATGTTGCGTTCATACTAAAATTTGTAATTCTCCATTGTAATCATTTCACGTCTCTTCCGCTTTTAACTTTTTTATAAACATTTTTTTTGCCAAGAAGTTAAGAGTACAATAGCCATGATTACAATGAAACAGATTTAATCGAAGGAAATTATGTAAAATAAATGTAAATAAATATAACATTAACTTATCTTCCTACTGAAAGGAACCTTTGTTAACAACCACACTGCCTCGATAAAATACGCTACTTTCTAGCGTACAAACAAAACAAAAGTGTAAAATGTCTCCCGGTTCTGGCGGTGTACGATAATAAGTATAATAAATATGACTATAAATCTTGTTGATTTGTCTATGTGCTTACAGTGATCTAAGACCCCTTGGGAAAAACACAATCAATTTTAACACTTTACTTGTTTATGTCCTTCCCGTGGAAGAACGTTATTTCTGCACTTTAACATGCTTCAAAAATGAACAACTTCTTCGTCACCAAATGAAGCTGGCCGCTTGTTCACAACAACATGAAGTTTTATATTTTATCACCAGAGTTATATATTATCGCTTGAATAAACATCGGTTTGCCCATATGGACCGATATTGATCAATATAGATATCGGTTATTGACGTGAATCGATATGGTTCCATAACGAATGTTCTATTTTTAATTTAATTTTATCCATTATGAAAAAAAAATGTAGAAAATCGAATTATTTTTTGCACAATACTTACTATACTTTTAGAAAATAGGTAAATTAGTGATACCGATAATCAATGTCCATCCCACATCGATCGACGTGGGCTCAAGCATGGCCGCTCTCCCGCCTCTATTAATGATGTGGGGCGATATGGGTCCCATGAGCGGCCAAAGCGGGATTCGAACCCACGACTTTCGAGTCGTTGGCTTACCGCCGCAACCCACACGACTACCAGGACAGCTGCTGCTGCTGCTGCTGTTGAGTTTCGTTCTCGGTGTATTTTACCTCATCCGTACACTTTATTCTCTTATCTGTTCAATAAGGAAAAAAGGCTTTGCTTACATCATTTACTTTGATAAGACAAAGAGAACCAGAGAAGGTTCAATAAGGTCTTCGAGTACAGCGTTCGAACCCATGATTCATAGATTACCATTCTCCGTTTCCTGTTGCAAATGATGTGCCCCGTAGATCTGATTACATTTTCAATCTTACTAATGATTATAAAAACCTCTGCAAGAAAAAATAATATCTCTTTGACTGACACCCACAGCATAATAAACAAAAAAAAGAAAGGAAAAATATACTAATGGAACTAGCAAAATGCTTCCATAGTCATCAGAAAGCAAATGGCACACCTGAATCCTAAACGAATGACTCATTCAATGGACCCAAAAGCAAGCATTTCATTGAGTATTCGTCACGCTGGTTTGAGCATGATTAGGTCAGACATTGTGAGTGAATGGGATTTTTATTCCAGCTGAGTAATTTGTCCCTTGTGGCTGATAAATCGGGTCTTAAATTGCAGATACAGAAAGAGTTAACATTAAACATGGTCTCTATAGATAGAAGAGTATTTTACATACAACACTTTTTGTTTCTCATTTTCGTGGCACGTGTATGCAACTAACGAACTGCATTTGTGTTAATTTGTATCTGGCTCATTCAAAAGAAAGTGATTGACATGAAAGTTTGTCATTGAGAAATCCAGCAGAACGGGTAAAACTATCTGGTTGACATTACGTCATTCATTCATTTGTAGTTACAGGTCCCCTTCAAAGTCAATCTTGGCTGTTTCTTCTTACAAATATGGTAAGAAACAATGCTGTAACGAGATGTATCTGTGTTGCAAGTTAAACCTAGAAACATGTTGGGTATGACGTTGTCGCTAGGTGCTGTCAAGAAGGACGTTTTCTGATATCAAAGCCGGATTAAGGAGGAGTTAAGAGGGGCTGTAGCCTAGGGTCCCCACTGCTTCAGAGGCCTCTCCAAGTACCCTTATGACCACAATGGAAAGGTAGCAGGAGCCTTAAAAGAGTCAATAACCCAGGGCGGGAGCACTAGTCCAGGGTCTCCAAATATAATTCAGCACTGACTGAACCCAGCCTCTGGAATATATTGGCTATTAGATCGAATGAACGCTGGAGAGGCACCCTGGTTCGTCTTGTTGCCGATATTCCCGGCTGGTATTTGCCACTATTGTCTTCAGCTTCATCAGGCGAATGAATACCCGAACTATATCTATAATTGGCACTATCCGCTACGTTGTCCATATAGTACCAGTCGAGGATGTCATCCCTCAGACTAATAACAAACTTGACACATCCATCCCATAAAATGTAAAGAAAGTATCTTCTCAGTTAAAGTCTGAGGGTACTCAGGAACCAAAAACGAAATTTTGGTGACACTGCTACATTAACTTACTATATTTCACCCTTTCACTGCATCATGCTGTGACGTCACCTACTTGCGTGTAGGTCTTTGTATTGTATAAATTACTACGTCACTACTGTATTCTCTCTTCTGTTTTATACACATTCTTTTATTTCCTTTTCTTATTTATATTTTGTACATTGTATTTGACTTTAATATTGTTCTGACTAACATTGTTCTGACTTTTGACTTTAATATTTGCCTTTACATGCCGAAGATTATGCGATATTTGAAGTTCGGAGCTTAATTCAAAACTCATGGACAAAATATTGTTAAAAAGCAGCATGTATAATGAAATTATAATATATGTGTGTATGGAACATAGAGATATAATAGAATACATGGATCTTGAGACTGCTTTATGAGCGAGGCGTAGTGAAGCCAAGAAGAGACAGAAGGGACGAGGCATTTCCACCACATTGACTGGGCCCATATTTAGAGACCCTACATACCAAGTATTTCCTTCTCATTCTTTCTAATGGGAAGAGAAGGTTGTTAATTAGAAGCGCGCGTGACAGATTGAACCTCCAAAATAGCTATAAACAGCTGTTTGGCAACGAATTGACAATTGTAAAAGCCTTGAAAATGTCCCAGATGTGTTGTGCTGTACAGTGTAGTCACGCGACAGTAATGTGCGTTTAGAAAACGTTACTGGCTGGCGCACATGACTCGGTATAGAGGGACTCTAATGGGGCCACACAATATGGCTGTCGCTGATGGTTTCTTGCTTTCAACCTTTCTAGCTCCTTGTAAAATGTATCTTTGTCGTCGTCATTATCGTCGATCTCCTGCTCTGTCGGAGCATAGACATTTATTAAAACCGTGTTGCACCATCGAGTACGTATCATAACGTAGTATAGTCTGGCGTTTACGAATTCTATATTATGCACCGCCTAAAGGATACTGTTCTTAATTAGGAATCCTGTTCCGAAGTTATGAGGCTGTGTTCCCCTGTAGTAGAAAGTGTATTTGCCCTGTTGGATACTATCTTGACCCTCTCACCGGACTCGTGTATCACTAATGTGTCCAGCTCGTACTTTTTGGTCTCGCGTACCGCCCGCACGTAGCACCTGTTTGGTATAACGATCGTACGTTCCCCGTCCTATTCTGAAGTCTTTCTTAATCCTGTTCTTGGAACTCCCTTAAGCAGTTCCAGCCCGGAGATCCGAATGAGGAACTAGTTTACCCCAGCAGAACAGAACCATATGTTACTGTTCCTTCGCATGATTTAGCGGTGTAGAGTTTTCAGCTCTATAACCTCGCAGTAGAGGCAGACATTAAAGATGTCATCCTCTGTCCCTCTCTGAGCCTTGCCGATGCCATTCGTCTTCAACCTGAGGGTGGTAATGGTGAAAAGCTGCTTCCTTTCACCATGATAATTTTGTTCGAGGTTATCTTCCCTTAGCTTTTGTAGATTCCTCTACTAACTGCAAGGTAGCAGTACTGGTTTTGGTCCATCCCGAAATATTTCCGGTATTCACCATATCTGGTCAAAATTCTCCTATCCGCCAACTAGGGAGGTGCTGGTGGGTAAACTACACTATGTCGCTTTCTTGCCAGACTCGACCTCAGTTCATAGTTGTGTACATTTAAGCATGTTCCTCCTCGAGGTATTCAGATCTTCTATGTCATTGTTTGTTTTGTAGAAGAATTGGCAATTGATAACACAATACAATGTCGAAAAAAAAAAGTGAAATATTGTGCTCTAATCAACAAATCTAAACGGATCTTTCGTTTGGCGAAAAGCGACGTAGTGTTTACCTCCGAGATACATACACTCCTATATATGATTAAGTTGTATGCATTTGTAAAATACAGCATGCAAATGTTTCGTACATGCAGCTCAACTCCCTGTCATGGCAACTACATATTGATACACCTCGTATAACGAGAACGAACAATCACTGCTCTGGATTTTTTTTTTTTTTTTTAAACGATGTTTACGAAATGAGAGTTGTATTCTTATAATTTTAGGGCACTGAATATGTAGGCTTATGTAATATCAGTTTTCTCCGTCACGTAAAGTTTAACTCCAAAAAAGAATATCAATTTTTTTGTTTTTTTATCGTGTATTGTACAATGTAGACAAAGTAATAAGGTCGTCTTTTATATATAACGTTACAAACTTTCAATAATTACAAATTACTGTGAAAAATAATAATAATAAAAAATCATGGTATATTGAGATGTGCACATGAAGTTATCATACACCTACTTTTTAGGAAGAAATCTTCTTCGTTTAGCAATTGCCTCTAACTTTTACAATGAGTATCCTCTTCTTTCAGCGATTTGCAGTAGGTGGCAAATGTGTTAATCACCCAACTGTTTTAATACAGTAAAACCTCGATCAACCGTCACTCTGTTATCCGTCATCGTAAAAAAATGATTTCTTTTACTTAACAGGATTTAAGTAAAAACAGATTTATGAATAAAAAGTGTTATTTAAAAAAACAGAAGAAAAAAGTTTTCCTCGGCGGTGGTTTGGAACATCAAAATCCACGCAGAGCAACATAATAAGCCTTAAATACTTATTTCGATCTTAATTACCAATATTATATTATTAAATTAGTGACACTATCCGATACAAAATACAATAGCATGAAAATGGCGCTTGGTTTTTGTACTGCAGATCAACATCCAATAGAATTTGAAGCCAATGAACTATCAAATGAAATTCAGTTCATTGAAAACTACACGCATTTAATCGTTCTCGACAGAAAGAAAGGCGGTAAAATCGTACTGATATTGCACGTTACGGGAGAAGAGGACTTGGAAATAAAAATAACGTGAAGAACCCCTTACCTTGCAAGATTGGACACTTCCTTCCTATTTTTCACCTACTAGATTCTGTTTCTTTTTGTAAACTACTTTAATAATCAACTTCATGGACAACTGATTTTATAGCGACGTCAGAAGGCAAGTAGATTCAAAAGGAAATTAGGTTAACCGTTGTAATTATGAGGTTTGGTTAATAGTCTGGAAATATTACTTTCTTTAGAAAAGAGTGAGTGAGTGTCTGTGTGTGTGTGTGCGTGTGTGTGTGTGTGTGTGTGTGAGAGAGAGAGAGAGAGAGAGATCAGTTGATGAGAAATTGGGATCTTACCATTATTATTTGTTCTTTGTTTCTACTTCTTTCACATTCCTTTCCCCGTTTAAATAAACCAAACTTATTTCATTAAGCGTAAGTATTAAACGAATAAATATTGAAGACACTATAACAATATTGTTCTATGAATTAGACTGGGAGCAGTTGAGCGTCAGAAAGCATTACTAACGATCTTTAGGAGTAACCTGATCCACCCACTTTGTACTTCCTTTATAGTCTACCAGTAAACCACAGCACCGCAAATCCTGAAGGAAGTGAAAATTTCATTGTCCTTTTGTTTGCTCAAGGACTAAATTACTATTCTTAATTAAAGGTAGGTTATACCTATTTTAACAAAGTGAGTTTCCGCTTATAGTATGTTCTAATGGATTACTCTTTGTTATATTCTTCTCTTGATTGAGAGACGTCGAGGAGATTAAATGACTTTTATCTACTGAACTTTACCATTCTGCTTTACTTTTGGGACCGTAACCTCAACTGTAACTGTATGGTCAACCTCCGGAGGGTAGTTCGATGGTTAGATCTATGGCTATAATTTCTTGCTGGAGGGTGAGATCGATGGCTATAATTTCGTGCTGGAGGGTGAGGTCGAACCGAGGTCGATGGCGAACTGCGTACTGGAGGGTTGAAATCGAATGGAGATCCATGGTGAACTCCGTGCTGGAAGGTGAGGTCGAGTCTAGGTTGATGGGGAACACCTTACTGGAGGGTGACGTTGTTGACGAATTTCATGCTGGAGGGTGAGGCCAAGTGGAAGTTGATTACGAACTCCATGCTGGAGGATGAGGACAGTGCAGGTCGAGGGGTAGATCAGAGCTGTAGGTAGGTCAAGCCAAAATGTATCTATGGATCGTACAGAAATCAAATTTAGAAGAAATAAAGGCGGAATAGGCCCCAGCTTCTACAAAGCTGGAAGGACAAATGAAAATTCTCCTTTTTCTTCACTGATGATTCTGTCTAGGACACTTTCAACTGGACAGCTCTTTCCCTGTCCTGTTCTCTCCTTCTTCACTTGAAGATACATAATTTCTCATGTTACATCCCCCAATATTTCAAATCTTCTTACTCCTCATTCCTGTCTTCCGCTCCCTTCTCTTCCCTTCCTCTCTTCTTCACCTTCTGCTTTTGTCCTTCATAACTCAACTTCTGCTGACTATTCCTTCTTACAATGTGGCCAATCCAACTTGACTTTCTTTTTGCTGTGATTCTCATAAGACTCTTCTGTCCTCCTCAGTAATTCCTCATTGACCAGTGACCACCCTGTCCGTCCATTTAATCTTCTCCATTCTTCTTCATATTTCGAAAGTTTCTGGGATCTTTCTTCTTTATAGTCAGTGTCACTGAGAAAGTGAGAATATGAAGCGTGAAAAAGAAATTTCAGTTGGAGAATAACAATGGCGAGAGAGTTATTTCCAAAAATTATTATTCCCTTTCTCAACAAGGAGTTGAGTTACATCCTATCGATTACGTGTAGTAAAATGAATTATGAAAGAAAATCGGAATCCGTTGAAATCTGAATATGCAGAAAAATGACGAAAAATCAATGGTTCTTGTGTTTATCCAGTTTCTTACGTACTTGATATGATGTGACACCAACTTCTTCCCTTGTATCAACATAAATGGCATATGTGTTTATACATAAGTCGATTGATAACTTTTCTTCACTCTTTTACGATGTCAGTTGTAGTGGTTTGCGCTCTTCTTCACAGCTCTTAATAAGTATAAGTACAGTAAGCAGCCTGTTCGTGCCCTCTCTCTTCCCAAAGTATACAGCGTTTCTAACTGAAATTGCCCTATAAACCTGTACGTTGAAGCTAGTGTGTATGTAATCTCGCCATCCGGTAAACATCTGTCAAGAGCTCCACCCAACCTCGAAGTTAATGACGGGTGATTACCACAATTGCTGCCAATAAAAGGGCGATCCTGTTGGTGTGTGAGAAGTCAATTATAATAGCTAAAGGCGTTGAAAAATTCCTCCACAGTCTAGTTATATTATTTCTCCAATACCCTCATTTCTCACCTCAAGCGTGACTCCGTAGCTTCTTGTATATGGATGCTTTCACTACATGTTGCCCACCACTTCGTCAATGATAAAAATAATTATGATCTTGATATTTGATAACATTGTTAAAAATTGTTTATTACCGAAAATAAATTAGCTTTAAGATAAATGGATGGATGATAGACACAGCACAGTATATCCATGACTATTCCAGCTTGCAGGAAAAGTCCTTGAACATTGGAACATTCCCCAAGAATATGATGCTCGATACTAAATATTGCTGGAATCGTCACCACGTGAACATTGGCATATTCCACTTAAATGGCGGGAAATTTCTGTGCTCCGTGGATGTAGTCTGCAGCCAGAAAAGTTGGCTAGGGAAGGAATCATTAGTAAAGAACTGATTGGAAAGACTTCTCCGCACTCACGCATACTGTTCAAACTCACTTTGCTGTGTTATTGCAGACGATGATGGACAATCACGAATATGAGAATCAGATTTCCTTCACGCTCCGTAACCATCGTTTTTCTTCTTCCTTCAACTTCCAGCTAAGCTTTATCATACATTTCGAGTGTATTTTCAAAACGTCTCTTGTCCAGTTTACAAAAATTTTAGTAAGTTAAAGGAGAAAAACAACTCTCAGTGCTTCAGAAGCTTATCGGAATGATGAAATATTTTCTGTGTGGTATATTTATGTTGGTAAAAGTTTATTTACAACCTAATTAGTATTATTATATTGATCATGTCCCAGATATTGAGGGAAATATGTTGGACAAGGGATGTTTTGAAACTAAATCTATGACAAGAGACGTTTTGAAACCAAACCTTCCTTCTGGACAATTGACGTTAGGATAAAGATAAGGAAATTCTGCCTTTTATAATAGGATAACGTTGCCACTAAAAGTCTAGTTTCTTCATTCCAGAATTGAGTGGCATACATGATTTTTTACCAATTAAAATGTTTTTGCTGAAAACGTATTTCGCTAATAAACAATTTTATTACAGAAATATTCTATATACGGTACTTTGTCAATTAAGACAAAACCAACCGTTGAAACTTTTTGAAATTTTGCAGTTATAACCAGTAATACCACTCAATTCTTTTGCGAGGGGGAAACGAATGTAAATCCCGTGAAATTCATTTGTGTACCATTATTTTCTTTCTTGTTGTTGCACTGCAGAGTATTGTGACAAGAGACGCTTTGAATAAAAGGGTTAATAACCATTTAATGGACATGGACAAGAGACGTTTTGCATCAAAAAATCTTTGCTGTGCACCATGTTGTTGTGGATAAGATCCCTTATGAAACCCAAAGCCACTTTTCACACTGCTTTTTAAAAGGTTTTTGGAAGGTTTTGACAGGAAATCAATACAGAAACAGAAATAAAGAACTAAATGGTACTGATATCTCAATTTTGTTTTTAAAAAATGGACAATAGCCGTTTTGATAATAAACTCGACATTTGTACCTTGTACTCTGCAACTCCAGGATTATTTTTTTATCTTGGCTCGTAAGTCATTCATATCTCTTCTTGCTTGGAAACATCTCTCTCTAGGACTCGAAATTTTTCATTCGATACCTCCAAATTCGGATTCCTATGTTTTTAAATAACAATTACTCACATTTTCAGCACATGATGGTGCTTTTGGAGAACACATACACTTGGCTCATGATTTCCAAGGGAGGTCAAAACCGAAGTTTGATAGACCACCAACAAAAGGAAGGAGGGGGAATTGGAAAGGAAACAGCTCAAAATCAGTATTTGTTTAAAAAAAACACACACAGAAAAGAGGATCTAGAATTACAAAAACCCGCTTTTGTACCCATCGCTAATTACTGGTACTTATGGGGCGTTATCATCCATTGGTGGACTCCATGCATCATCGTAAATGCCATTCTTATCCGTGCTCGGGTGAACCTGCTCTGTACATGACAGGTAGTGTAGATCAATTATGTGTTTTCAGTTACTACACACTGATCACGTAAACACTAGAAGAGTTGCAGGTTACATCAGACATTCCAGTCATGGCTAATTGCCAACTGTATTATAGCCAAAACAAATGCTTCAACAAAGAACATCACGAACCAAACATATCTAAGCATAAACGACGGCTTTTTGAGACATACCATAATGCTGACAAGTTATTATGAATACCTTTCTTATGGGGAGGGGACCGAGGAAGAGAGAGAGAGGGGGGGGGGGGGTAGTGAAGGCGGTGGATTTACAAGAACAGAAAGATACAATGTGATTGACCATATGTGTATTTGAATGTACGTACGTGCTTAGACAAACAGGAAGAAGAAGACGACCTCTACCCCTCCTCCTCTCTACACGTGATCTTCTGAAGTTATCGCAGTGTTTACATTGTCCAACTTGTACAAGTAGATCGTCCGTAAACCTTAACAAGTCATAGAATAGATCCATTTACATGTCAGTGTGTACACAAAATTCTTCAATAGCAGCTTTCTATTAGCGGCAATGGACTTTTATTCTGTATTAATAAACATGAACATTTTTTTTTTCTTTTTACCGTTTCTTTACAATACAAGATACCCAGCAACTCCTTTTTGTTCTTCAAATTTAACATTAGCATATGATTGTAAAGAAATATTGGATTGGTATGTGTTTCTACATTGTCCTGTTTCATTTACATTGGCCCATCCTTTTTTTATATTTATATTATACGTATTGAATATTCAATTCTTTCTTGCATTTTCGTTTCGTTCTTTTTATTTGCGTCTTAGAACACCCTACGGTGCCAATCACATGTGTCAAGTTTTCTTTAAAACTTAGAGACTTTGTTGTAATGGATGTGTGGATGTGTTAACTTAGTTTCGAACTACGACGTCAGGCTGTCAAAATGTCTTCTTTTGACGGTAGCTTCTTTTGCTTTGATGTGTCTACTTTTCACGGATTGTATTTACAAGAAAAGCATCTTTATAATAAATGAGCTGATTTGTTGAACTATAGAACAAATATATATATTTTTTGTATTTTAAGTCGTTAATAAATCGAAGGTTACAAATGCGGATGAATTTTCCAGTTGGTTGTTTGTGTTCCAAATATACAGTATTTATTACACTTATCGACTCTGTGGCGAACTCTAGAAGATATCGATAGAAACAGGCATACGCTTCATTTCACTCCTTAGAACGACCAGAGTCCTTCCTCTCCAATCTGAAGAAACTGTCTGAGCACTCAATTGCATGAAGTACTATTGTAATAAATAAACTGTTGAAACACAGCGTAATATGTTAAAGCCTTTGACAAAAAAAAATATTTATGGCTTGTTGTAACACAGTACCCAATATATGAATCATTTATCATGGATTTTACGATATAGCTTGTGAACGAGAGGTATTTGATTGATTTGTTGTATTGTTTCTAGATAAATGTATAGAATGAAACAGAACAGAATGACGTCTCGAATCCTAAGAAAACCACATCGCTCATAGTGATCTGACACGTCACACAATTTTCAGATCAAATTCCGGCTGCTGTATACATATTATGCTTGAACTTATTGAAACGGGACGATATGAAATCTAGAGTTCTCTGCTGTTGAACCATAGTTTAACGAAGTGATAAATTTGACTATCTTTCGGTAAAACTAACCAACAAGTTGAGAAAAAATCGTGTCCGATACTATGGTTTCTTTTTCCTTTTTACTGCGCTTTTTTTTTTACACTGGAAAGCCAGCTGTGGCCTAAGCTCGTCATATATATGAGGAATGACATTTATCTGCGAGCATCCTTTAGGGAAAGGGAAGAAAATCTCGATTAGGCCATTTATCCACGTAGCACTCCGACTTTCACAGGGTGAAACTGAAGAGAAAAAAAAACAATCAGGATGGACGCTATCAGACGGCGAGCATTCCTTGAACCTGCGTGCCTCGGAAGTCCACGATCATAATCAGTAGATCAAGGTATATTTCTTTAGCCATACCATAGATGTAAAATATATTCCTTTTATTTCTTTGCATTTATACCCACAGCTATTATTTCTTGAAAACATATTTTATGGTTGTCTTTGCTTTTTATACTTGATACCCTGAATGTAAGTTTGTCTCTTTCTATGTTCCATTGCTTGAAGAAATATCCCACATTTTTTTGCCTAGATGTGACTCAGAGGTTATAATTACATTTAAAAGCGTGTAGCAAAAAATTGAATATGATCCGTGGGAATAGAACTCGATTTAAAATTGCACCAAAGCATCAATTACAGAAAAGTATCTTTTCTTTATATGTTCCTCTTTTTTGTTTCCTGCCCTGTAGGCAAGGTGGTCGACATTTCCAACCTGCTTTTGTTGCTCCATCTATATTTTACTTCAGGTTAACAGATAGAAAAAATTGAGACACTCTCTAAAAACTAACATATTTTCTGCTTTTTTTCCCCCTATAGAATGAACTTATTTTTTTGAGTATGTGCGTGTTCAAAATTTCATGTCATATACTTCAGAACTCCATCATGTTTTTTTTTCTTTTATTTTCCTTTTCTTAAATAGAAAATGAGTGTACACATGTGAGACATGTCGTCGCAAAAAAGAAAATGTGCTCTCTTAACCCGAAGCTCTAAAGTTTCCGACGAGAAGTTTACGTATGTGTCCACGTACTTATAAGAAAGTCCATTACTGAAATCATTTGTTGATGTGAGGGAACAAATTATGAACTTGTTAACCAAATCTCTACCCTTTTTTTAACCACATACTTACTTGATTCAAAAACAAAAAAGGGGCCGTGTATTGCTAGTAGAAGACGTAACGATGGGAGTCGCGTCAAACTTACTAAAACTTGTTATTTTTGTCAATTCTGTATACCTGCTTATTATTTTGTTAGAAATTAGTTTCTCAAGATCTGTTATGCTCAAATTATCTACGTCCACGTCCACAAAGGGTTTCTTACGTCCACAACTATGTAAAGGCAGAGGTAAACAATGTGAATAAAAGTCATGGATTCTGCCAGGATTTTCCATTTCGGAAGGTAAAGTCAAAATTGTGTAAGTATAGTTTTGCAGGGTTTGTGTCGATTTTATACCATAAAAAATGTTTAAGTTGGGGATGCGTTCGAGAAATTGAGATGGTGATAGATTCCCTCCAATCAGAATCCCTGCCTGAGGTCCACACAGTTTATAGAGTGAATTAAAAGTCTGGAAACAGAGTCGATGGAAAGTTGAAATTGAGAAAAGCGAAGGAACCAAACTTGTGAAATTGGACTAATAGATTCTACATTAGTATAAATAATATAGAATTGGGTTTATTAACAGAAAATAGGAATGGGGTCAAGTGACATCAAATTCTAAGTAAATTTCAGAAGAAGAAATTTAGCAAAATCAGTTTTACTGTAACTATGTGAAAACAAGGTAGACTAGGCCTACTCCTAGATTTTAAAGCCGAATTCTAAATAAACTTTTTTTATATTTATTGAACGAAAATGAACAAGATTTCTAAGTTTATGTGTTTTATTTACTAACAACATTTTTTTCTTTTGTAGCTATGTTACAAAATGTTGAGTAATATCACGTATATTATGTAGAATAGATAATTGGAGATCATTGGATCTAGAACAAACTACATTGGACTAGATTTTCGTCTTGAGACAAATACTAGTACAGTCATTAAGTACGTGGACTGCCTCATAGTTTTGCTGTGGCGTACTACAGCGGATAGATTTCACTCTGGCGTACTACAGTGGATAGGTTCCGCCACAAGAATTTCTACTTGTGACTAGAGACAAGATAAGTACCCGAGGCTAAGCCATTCTCGCGCATGCGCATTACTCCTTAAAGATAAATATTACTTCCAACCATGTGCTTTCAGTTGACAATTTAGCGTATTGGTAGCATGTAGGAAAGCTAATCCAAGGAACACGCGTTCGAACCCTGGTGTAATTTTTTTAAATGAAAATAACTTTTTTTCCTTTTTATATATATATATAAACGCATTAGGAAATTTAATAAAATTAGTGAACAAATGTGCATGTGGAGGTTAGGTAAGTCAGGTTCGGTATTTTTTTTTATTGCACATGCGATTAACTTGTGTTTTCACAGGGTGCCGTTCCTGTCGCTAGTCACAAGTGAATTTCTTGTCTTTCTTCAGCAAGAGGCAGTTGCGTGCATACAGTGTAAGCAGAACTATCGTCTCTGTTCTGAAGGGTAGCTGAATGCGAGTGGCGAAACTGGAAAATATCGTAGTTTAAGCAAATTCTGCCAAAAACTAGGAAAATCCCGTAGCGAAACGTTCGAAATGATGATGAAAGTGTACGGCGAAGAAGCTTTAGCCCACAGTGCTTTGTTTAAATAGCATCAACGTTTTCTACAGGGGGAAGACAGTTTAGAGGATGATGATCGTACTGGTTGGTCAAAAGTGGTTCGCACTGAATACAAGATGGAAGAAACTACAATGTTTGTGCGTGCCAACCTTTCTTAATTGGTAGATGATCATCTGAAATATTTCGCTAACAGATTTGCCCAATTTTTTGCCAGAACTTGAGGTTTGTCCGTTGTTCTAATTGCGACATTCTCAAACTCAGCTCTTGGCATTCAACCACCCATCTTAACAACAGAACGTAACACTGTATGCCCGCAACCGCCTTTTGCTGGGAGGCTAGAGAAGAAATGCCACGACACAATCTCGTGTCACAAGCTATCCGCTGTAGTGCAGCACAATGGCTCTATGAAGCCAGCCCACGAATTTAATGACTGCACCACATGTTAAAGGGAAATAAATGGGAATATAATGGGACGGTTCATCAGTTATTCTTTGATTTTAGGAAAGCATACGACTTACAAAAATTTTAATCGAAGGATGAGGAAAATCATCAATAGTTCATTTTTAAGCGTTAAATACTACAAAAAAAAAAAAAAATGTGTGGAAAATTGGAGAAGAAAGAAATTTGGTGACCAATGACAAGGGACTCTATAAATGACTAAACTTAATTAGCAATTACAAAATTACGAACACAACGTCTACATTATTTATCATACTTTTCTCAATAGTACCTGAAAAAATTAGCACTAAGAATCAATGAAAATGTAAAGAAAAAATTTGAAAGTCCAGTACGTGTTACGTTAGCTTAGATTATCTACATTCATTATATAATGTATTCACAATTTAAAAGTTATAAGACATTCAATCAGAAAATGCTCTTAAAGTTATAAAAATAAGAAAAAGATTCGGACTGAAAAGAGTATAGAATATTTGAGGTTCTAAAACAGCATGTCTGGTCACCCACCTTACCTTCACCTCATCTTTATAACCTTCTTTTTCATTGGTTTTTCCTTTATCAATTGACATTACGTGTTCTTGTTTTAAAATACTGTATACACATATTTGTACTCACCCTACAGACCACTTACACGTACATTGAACAGTTAATCATAAGGTTTAATTCCAGTTGGTGCTGAAAGTAAGTCAGCAAGTGACCAAACTAACAAGCTGTTTGTTGCAAACAAACCTGTTGCAAACTGTCAAGGCATCAAGCCACAGGTATTATAGCCAGCCCAGAATCTTGTGGATATACATACACACGGACTTGGCCTCTTGTTTGTTTGTATCCTGCATTAGCAACGGGTATTACTATTTTCCTCGCAGCTTGGTTGGTATGTATGAGAACCTGGCGCGCGTGGCTCGTATACAACAAGTCAAGCATACAGGTGGTGCATATAAGTTTCTATATGCTACAAAACCTCCTTCATTTTGACTAGCTTTTTAATCTTCTTTGGCATTTCTTTCTTTTTTCTTTCTTTTTTTAAACTTCAGTCACGAATTGGTGACAGGATCCAAGAGTCGTGAGAAAGAAATAATGTTGCAAAATGTTAGAACTTCAACTCAAGGAGATAAAGGCAAGATTGCAATTGTAACATAATATGGCATGCTTAAATGATGAGCTAATGATAAGTATCCCACAAAATGATGCTTAGAAGAGAAAAAGTGCTTCACAAGATTAGATTCATCTTGTCGTCGCAAGAGAACCGCGAGAACAGCGTTACTATGCACTCACATATAAGTATTGCTTCTCCCTATTCTTCATGTTCCCTCTCTTATTTCCTATTGAATCCAGGGAGATTTTCCCACCTTGTTCTTTTTATGTGAATTATTCGAATTTCAGTAGAGGAAAACAGAAATTAACTTTCACGGACCAAAATTCGTTTCGTCCTTCAATAATGAGTACAATTATCTTTAATTAAATGCTAGTAGTAACTGCAGGATTGTGTGCAGACATTTTTGAGACATTATTCTGTCCCAAAGTGTCTGCACACAATCCTGAGTTTACTATTAATATTTTATTGAAACTATATGTACTCATTTTTGAAGGACGAAACGCACTTTGGTTCGTGAAAGTTAATTTCTGTTTTCCTCTACTGGAATATGAGTAATTGACGTAAAATAAAAAGGCAGAAAAAAAAAACACTTGGATTGAGCCTTACGCACTCGTCACCCAGGCTGAGATGATAATAACTACCGTTCCATCCACCTAGCAGGGACACAAATTACGCGATCTGGAATGGTATTAGTAGCTGTTCTGTGATTTTAGAGATAGGAATAGGAAACTCCAGTGCAAGCATCATATGCAGCACACTACTGCCGTATTAATACTTCATTTTCTCTTTCTTTTGTTAGTTTTTGTTTCATATTTGATCAAGAAGCACAATAAATAAATGGGAGTAACATTCTGAATTAAATATATGGTACATTTCTCTGTTATAATAAATCTATATAAACAAAACGTCCTGGTAGAACTTTTTGAGTTGATTGGTATTGTCAAACGTTTGATTACAAGTTTATGGGGTGAAGGAACATAATCTTAGTCAGTAGCGGCCTTTGGCATTGTTGTACTGTTGCATAACACCCAGCTCATTCTTAAATTATTTAATATTTATTTCAATCACTCTAAAACGTAGAATAATGTTCTATTCCCCGGTGTCCAAAAAAACCATAGTTTCCTTTTAGGAAGAGAATAAAAATACTTCACAAGTTCACAGTTTAATCTTGAGTGTGCAATTTTCCCGCAAGCATCTGAACGCCCAACCCGCTACATTGGCTCTCTCTTCGCCAGATATTGGAATAGCATCTCCTATGTTAATACCATTGGCAGAAAGCTGTTGCAATCTTAAAGTCACTACTCTTTTTCTCCCCTCCTTAGCTTTCCATTTCATCCACTCGTGGCGCGCATCACCGCGCAGGCTGAAAGCGTCTGCTACTGACCTTCGTTTACTCGCAGTTTCTACTCTCTCTCTTTCTCTGTGTGTGTGAGGGAGAGAGAGACAGAGACAGAGACAGAGCGTGTATGTTTGTGAGTGTGGGAGCGTGGGTTCCTGCCTTTGAATGTTACCACAGAATGCTGAATCTCACAAGCGACAATCGTGCCCTACGTATAACGATACTGGAGTGACTGATTAGTGTCGAAAGATAGACGCCAGAGCAAATATTTAAACTCGTATGTCCACTTTCAGTCTAATCCAATGTGGACCAAACTTTCAGTTCTAACTCAATTTTATACGCTTCTTATCGCCGTGTGGACTGTTTCTTTTATTTAAGTTTTAATTCCTGAGTTATTCATATAATATCGTACTTTGCATGTAATAGAAAATACTGCAAACAATATTTAAGTTTTTTTGCAAGAATGAAGACATAAATTTAAAAAAAAAAGTCACACAGCGATATCGAGCTTAAAAAGCTGAGTCAGAACTGAAAAATTGGTCCATATTGATTTAGACTGGAAGTGGACAAACCATATTATTGAACATAAAAAGGATATTATTCAATGCATGAATAAGATAGTGAAGATGGAGGAAGAGAAAATTCAAACACAATCCATTAAGGGAAGGAAAGGAAGTATGCGATTTGTTTACTTGCGAAGCAAAATCCCGCTTTACATCACATGGTACGTTATGGCAACCACGCCGTTTACTCTATATGTTTACGTGCCCGTGATTTACTAACTATGTTTTAGAGAAACCATTTTAAACAATTCATGTAACAGATATTGTACAACATTATAAAGTAATTATTTTGTGTATGATATATTTTAGTGAACTGAATTGATTAATATTATTTCAAAGTGTGTTATGCGTAACTTCAGAGTAATAATGTAAACATCGTGTTATCTTAAGTAGTTATTGTTTCATATTTACAAAGTCCAGCCCATAGTGTTGTTACCGCCCATACAATTCATTTTATCTATATCTTATTATCTACGAAGTCCAGCTGGAGTAGTTCGTGGTATTTAGAGATGCGTGTCCTCTAAGACATGTAAACAAATATAGGTCTTTGCTCAAAATAGAGACGAATGATCAATATGTATCAATATCTGCTAACTGCTCAATCTGATATCAGCTCAGGATCTACGTTTTCTTATGCATTTATTCCTACGTAGTGTGATTTGAGAATATGATTTTCTATACTGAGCAGAGCAAGTCTGGCCAGAATTCGCGATAAAATCATATCTTTAGTGTTAATAGTGATCACCAATATAGATCTTTACAAATAGTGTATTTAGTTTTAAGGTGATATATTTACCTACATTTGTTCTAAATGCAAATGTGTTTACTAAATATTTGTGTATGTTTTTGCGTTCAGCTCAGAACGACTACCGGTGTCATTAGCAATCTATTTGCTTGGTTTTTGTTTTGGAATTCCCATCATCAAAGAACAATACGTACGGTATGCAAATAAGTAACGGTGCGTTCTCAATTTGGGTTTTGGATCCATAAAATTTTGATAGAAACACGAATGTGTCATATAGTCTGTAAACTGTCTTAAATTTTCAAATTTCTTCTAGCTATACATTGTTTAACGTGGTTCTTTTTAAAATGATTTGCAACGCACTATAGGTTGTACCTTGCACTTAGGAGCTTCTCAAATCATATTGCGCCCACCAGACGGTAAAATATTAATGTATTTTTCCCCCTTTCGATGTGGTAGCTAGGCAACAGAAGAAGAACAAATTGAACTGTATTTTTTTTTGTAAATATTTCTGAATTTCAATTTTACCTTCTGTGTAACCAGATAGTGCAAAAGAAGCTATTCCAATGTGAAACGTTCTTACAAAAATAACAATAGATCAGCTTATTTGTAATAATTGTGCCGGCTAGAAGATAAAACAAATAATTTCTATGATATATGGGCAAACAAATATTTCAACCTCAGGTTTTCGTGTGATTTTATAATCTTTCCAACTGGAGTCAAGTATTTGAATGTAACAAATGCTAATTTTATTCACTTTTTGACAAATCCGCCAAGGGACTTCATCCTCGGACACCCCTCTGTTTTGTTATTTCTGTTGTTTTGTTTTAGTTGAGTATCCTATAAAGTTTATTTGCTGTTATCCAAATCCAAATTCGTACTATTATCCCAGGCCACTTCGATTTTTGTCTAAAGGTATTTCTCAGCCACACGGGATATTGAACATAGAGTATTTATTTTTCAGCCCTAGAGAACCAAGGAATACTTTGTAGTTTGAGAAAATTCTTACAGATGAGCCTCGAAAATTCCATCACCCGTGAACTTGGTTCGATACCCGATCATGCACCATTTTCTCTGTAGATACGCAGAATACCCGATTGATAGGGGGAAGCAGTCCGTTTCTAGTTGTGTTAGCGTCCATATGGACAACGATGGTGGAACTTGCGGCTACTACTCCTGGTATCAGACATCATTTTGTGTTTTATCATTAATTTGAAAGATCTCAATCCACTCTCCCTCTCCTTCTATTTGGTCAAGCTCCATAAAGGCCTGGATTCCGTCCTTGGGAGTCTTGATTCGATAGATTTCTGATCGAGTAAAATTTACTAAGCACCTCGAAAATATTTGTAACTACGTGCGTGCTTGCTTGCTTCTCAAGCAGAAACAGTGGTTATTTACAAGCAGATATAAATTATATTTATAACTTCGGTTGAGCGCTAAGATATCATTCCGCAATATAAAAATAGTTACAGTTTTCAGAAATACAATAATTAGACACTGAAAATGTTAAATTGTGTCAGAAATGTTCGTTATAATTCTCTTAATTTATTGTTAATTAAAATTTATTTAATATAAGGTATTTTCTTGTAAACAGTTCTTTGATTACAAATAGACAAATTGTATTTATACGCCATTAAGTCGTTTCGAGGCCACACATATACAATTCTGAAATCATAATCGTCAAGTTCTTGATCTTTTTTCATGGTGTCTGCTGGAGTCAGGAATTGTAGACGACGCAGTGGACCTATTTTCTAATGTTATGCAAGCCACGATTAAAAACTTTATTCCAGTATTAAAGCAACAAATATCCTCAAAATACCCTCCTTCGTTCGACATTGAAGCTAAAACGTTTGCTAAGGAACAAGAAGTGAGCATGAAAATTGTGGAAAGACTTTCCAAGTAATATTATGTACACACAATTCGCTAATATTAGACGACACTGTAAATTCATACTAAGAAAATACTGTGAATATATAGAAAGTCTCACAACAGAGACTACAAGAAACTCTAAACGCTTCTGGTCACTGATCAATAGAATAACAGAAAGTTCTTGCATTCCAATTGAAATCTGGTGTGGTACTAGTGATGGTAGGGCTAATCTCTTCAACATGTACTTCTCAAGCAACTTTACTTCTCACTCCGTTCATATCCATATACCTCCTTATTTGCATTCTGTATGTTCTGACACTTTGCCTTCAATCAAAACGACCCCTGAAGAAGTTCTGTCACTTCTTTTATCACTGCCACAACGCAGGTCTTCAGCTCCTTACACCTTACCCACAATATGTCTTCACAATGCAGCTACCTTTCTCTCGAAACCACTTACATGTCTACTCAACCGTTGTTTCAGAGAAGAAACTTTCCCGAGATCCTATACATAAATCAGAATATAAATAACATCAGTTCTTCATGTAGGCCAATTTCTTTACTATCACCTCTGTGAGAAAATAATGAAAGATCGTATCTACAAATTTACTGTTTCGCACATAAATCCTTCACAGCACCGTTTCTTACTTGGAAGATCTTGCTTGACCAATCTGTCTGCTCTACTCACTGATGAGATTTCAATGCACCTCCAATAATTCGCAATCAGATGTCTTATATTTTGACCTATCTAAGGCCTTTGATCCCATTAGCCATCTTTATCTCATCTATAAATTATCTACTAGGCTTAACATTCACGGCAAACTACTTCAACTATTAGAGCAAGACGGTAAACTACCTTCATAGTACGCAAAAACGTGTAATAGTCTCCGGAATCTTCTTCGGGCTTCATTCCCGTTCCCTCTGGGGTTCCCCAAGGGAGTGTTCTTGGCCCTCTTTTGTTTTTATTATATATTGATGACCTACTTACGCTTGTATGACTCATCGAGTAAGATGCTCCTATTCTCTGACGACTGCAAACTTTCCACGTAGCAGGATGACATATCTCAATTTGTTACCTTGTGCGGTAACTGAAACTTAAAGTTAAATCCTCAGAAATGTGGAGCTCTTTCTGTTTCCCTGAAAAGAGACACAGTCCATCATTCATATATCATTAAAAATATAAATGTAAATCCTGTTTCTTCTCTCAGAGACCTTGGTGTTGTTATTGACAACAAGCTCACTTTTTCTGCGCATATCTATATTACTCGAAGTTCTATGATGAAACTAGGTTTGCTCAATCGCTTCACAGAGATTCGAAATCAGTCTGCACTTAGCTTGTTTTACAAGTCCTATGTGTCACCTACCTACTATTGAATATTGCTCGCCTATTATGATCCATTGCATGTCTCATGCATCTTACAAACTATTGGGTTGGTGCGAATGAAATTACTGCTTTGACGCCAACGTTAATTTTAGATATTCAGTAGTTGATTTAGAAAAACAAAAAATTTTGAGCACGCAGTTTGAAATCTATCGAAATCCTAATTTTAGGAAACTAAAATAAACTAAAGTTTTAAAAAAATATCGAGACACAAATTTATTATTGTTGAATTTTGAAATGATTTTTGTTCATAAATTCAGTTTTTGTCGCACTCCTTATTTCTATGGTCATCAGTAACATTTGCTTGTACCGAATGGGTCTTTCGAACATTTCGTTTCAGTTCGTAAGCAATTTCTTTAATGTTCATTAAGTACACACATGGACACATGTTCAAACAATGTATATATATTGTCACAAATATACACGAAATATTACATGCAAACAAGTGTACGCAAGCTCAATTTCATCAACTTTTTCCCCCTACCAAAATGCAAAAAAAAAGTAAAAGTAAAAAAAAAATAAGAAAAAAAAAACTTAACTCTTAAATGGTTGACATCACGTCACAGGTAAGATAACTCGTTACATTCTTTAGGATTTTTTTTTTGTTTGTTTCATTTTCCTTTTTCTTTTTCGTATTTCACTTCTTTAAATAATTTGAAATGTCACGTGTTTGGCTGCTGTATCCAGCCAGAGGGTGCTACTTGATTTCGGACAATGACACATTTCATCATAACATGTTTTGCAAGAATCTCTGTTATACACGCAAAAGATATTCTGGAATTTACAGTGTCGTTGTGACATGATACCAGTGCCTTTTTTTTTTAATCTGGTCTGGTTGAGGTACACTGAAACAGGTACATGCTTTTAACCACCAGAGAAGGCCTACACTCTTTTTAGTAGTAGAGTCACCACACAGAAAAACTGAAAGATAGGACAGGAAAGTTCCAGAAAAAGACAACGAGGGTCAAAACAAGGGCATGAGAAACATATCTCACATTAGCATCGAATTTTTTTAAGTCTATTGTATAATATGGAGTTACGGCATCTTTCAATTATAGGCCTCATTACAGCGCATTTTAATCAAGAACTATTGAGTGATATCGATAGATACGTCCCTGGTTTGAATAAACGGAAAGTTTACGGAGTACAACATTATTAGAACATTACAAATGTTACCATCCAATTATTTGCTCACAAACCTCTTACTTTGATTATAATTAGTGGCTAAACTAAAACTAAACTAAACTGGGTGACGCGACAGCCCTTTATGGCCTTGACCTGTGAGACGGCTGTATTACGTTCAAGTAGAGGGTTACGGAGTCAGCGTAACGCCCTTTCGTAGGCGTGTGTCTGACTTTCCTGAATACAATCCGCTACTTCTTTTAGTCAAGTTGCTCCCCAGTTTGCCTCACGATGCTGGGTCAACACCGATCGAACCCGGGTGCGTTCGCACTGAAGTCGACCGCGCTACCGACTAGGTCACGCAGGAGGCTGAATAATTAAAGGTATTGGTGCAAAACCCAGATAAGTCTATAACTCCTTCTTCAGGCTTTGCAACACAGTTGTTATACTGGAGTTCTATTGTAACGTCTGAAGAAAGAGGTGTTATATCGCTGAAACAGTTACACATTAGTTTTTAGTTAAGATAAGATAAGATAAAATTAATTGTATGGGCGGTAACAGAACTACGGCTTACGCCCGTCCCGATTAGTTTTTAGTGTTTTTGTGTTAAGTGTAATTGCCCTTGTTAGCCTTTTATAATAAATTACCGAAACTATATTTTTTTTTTTTTTGAGTGACTCAGTTAGAATTTTTCGTTTTGTTTCATACTAAACTAGAAACTTGGGAGATTTTAAAATGAAGCGATACTTTAAGAAAGAATTGAAATTATTATACCTTGAAAATGGAACTAACACTACACAAAGCAATATAGAAGAATTAAGGAGTGCGTCTTCAAAACTCAATAAATAAACTTTTTCAACATTGAGTTATGAATGCTAACACTTTATTTTAAAATTCGCAAAAAAAAAAGGCCTGTATTTTTTCTATATATGGCGTGTGTAGAAGTGGTTCAATTCGTAAGGTTTCCACAAAAAAAGATCTGTACTCTCGAAAACTCAATAAATGCTTTCTAGTTCCACGTACATTTATTATAACAAAGAGTTGAGATGATTTGTTAAAAAAGGAGACATGTCTTTGAAGTTACTTTCTGCTATTCATTATTTCAGTGTAAAGCACCTGTTTCAGAGATTCAGTTGAATTTGAAGTTCTCAGTAGAAAAAAAAAACAACGTATGTTCTACCAAAGAAAAAAAAAAGATCAGTAAGGAAAAAACGAAAGAGGTTTCAAATTTCTTGAAAGTCTTTGAAATATCGGATGATACAAAGAAATTCCACAGAGATATAATATAAGACAGTTGAAAGTTACATTCTGTAATTCCCCTTCCGTCTGATTCATAAATTTCCTCCAATTCTCCTTCCTGCTCACAAATCGAGGTTAAACTTAGTCCTCCTCTCCCATTCTTTTAGATCTGTGAGCAAAATTTCACGCATTGTACTCTGTACTCTTGTCTGTCAATGTCCGCCAGTCGCTCTTTTACTAATAATATTTCTGCATTCTTTATGTTCCTTCTTTTCTCCAAACCATTCTTACACTAAATTGAAAGAGCGGAATATTTCATCTTTTGAGAGCGGAAAGAGGGAAAACTCTTTTAGTGTGAATTTTCGTCGAAAAAAAAAAATATGATGAGAAATTTTCGCTCGAAAAAAGATAGGTAGTCCATTTCGATCTGAACGCGGACATTTTTTTTTTTTAAAGATGAATTTCCATCTATTCAGATAAAGTTTTCATCTTTTGAACACGAAAGCGATGCAATAAAATGTTGAAACTGTAAAAAGATGTAAAAGTAATTTGAACATTGATTCATAAGTAGTAAGAAACAATAGTAATGTACTTTTAAATTAAAAAGAGTAAAAAAAAAACTTAATCTCTGGGAAATTTGAACTCGGTACCTTCCAGCCACCAGCCGTCCACTGTGAGAGGTTCATTCCATGTTAATTTAACACACCTTGTTTATCTCACCTTCTCACATTTCGATGATTTTTGGTTTATTGATAGTACCCCTTGAGAATATTAAAAATTATTTTTTTTTAAAGATTTTTTGACGCATTAGTTTTTGTTTTACGGAAGTTCAAAAAGTCAAATGTTCCGTGCTTTTAGTTTACAAAATTACTTATTACTCAGCAATTGTTGATACTAGAGAGCTCGGAGAGAGCTCATTTTAAAGATCTTGTAATAAGCTTTCATTTGATATTACACATGGCAGGGTTGTAGAAAATTTTGTATCCCGAAAATTATAAAATTTGATTTTTTTCAAAATAAGACATCTCGAAAATTTTTCAATTTTTTTTTTTATTTGTTGGCTATACCTCCCTACAGCTACCATGAAAATTGTAATTTGGGACAAAATTGACTAATAGCCATGTTGCATTGTAAAAAGATGATAAATAAATCACTCTAGAAAGTTGTGAAATCGCTCTTTCAAATTTGAAGAATAAATTACATCCAAAATCATCCGAAAACCATCATGAGTAGAGTAGTACATTTTCCATCTAGCGTTTAGTTGAAAAACACTTTTCTCGATTGTAAATTCCGCTCTAAAACGTGAAATACTTTTTCCGCTCTAAGAGGAGTGAATCTTCCACTCTTTTGATTTAGTGTGTATTCCATATCCCTTTTCACCTTCATTGCCCACTGCCCTATATGTCCTTCTTGCATTTGCTGATACATAATTTAAGGTTAGTGTAAATCAGCGATCTGTAACGATAGATGACAGCACTACCTCCATATATCTCTAATCTGTTTTTTCGTTGCACGAAATTCCAATGCTGCATCTACAAATTCAAATCTAGAGAGTTCAAACTTTCAGAGAAGAGAGTTCATTACAATTTCAAGAGTTCAATGCCGATGTTTTTTTTTTTGTTCATTGTTCAAAGAGTTTCATTCTTATAGGTCTGGATATTCACTACATCAATGAAATTGTGTCAACAATGAGCAAAAAAGGAAATGAAAACATCGACACGGATAAAAATCTGGAAATGGTTCTGAAAGTTTGAACTCTCTAGACTTGAATTTGTGGGAGAAGCATTGCAGTTTGCTGTAATGATAAAAAAAAATACATTAAAGATCATTTTAGAGATCATTCTATAGGCTTTACACTATAACGTTAATATTGAGTCCTCTCTGTTTAACATTCAGTAGGTCGTGGGTTCAATCCCAGAGGTCGACCATCCTGACAGGTTTTTCCATTCCTCAGTTTAACCAGACAAATGCCAGGATGACACCTTTCCGAATCCTTTCCCCTCCCCTATCCCAGTCTGAACCTTAGATGCCTAAAGGTTATAATTAAAATTTAGACTCCTCTCTGTTTACTCATAGGTTCCCTCAGTACTTTGTGTACATCGATTTCAACTTAACTTCTTCCATATTTGCATTCCACTCCATCAGCCCCTTCCTTCCCCGATACGGTCTGAGCCTAAAGTTGCCTCAAGGACTTAAATAAAATAAAATTCACGCCTCCAGTCCTGCCCCCGAAGAGAAAACTTACCTGAACTGACTCTCAGAAATCTACTGTAGAATTGTACTTGTTTTTGCGCAGCCACCATTCTCCATATCTTCACCGACCAAAATATATACAGTTTTCATACCCAGCATTTCATCTATTGTCCTCAAGAAACTTTCCAGTTCGCACAGGCTTAGGACAAAATGATGTCCAGAACAGAAAGTGTCTGAAAATAACTTTAAGTTATAGTAGTAGTAGGTTGTTGTAGCCGTGTAAGTAATAAAAAGATAATATTAATTTGTTCTCTACCCTGGTAGCACCCGGTACTTTAGCTAGTTACCCATAAAATGTAGAGGCTGTGAAGAACAAGCGTGGCATTCGCTGGCCACACAGTTTGTTCTTTTTACATTGAACCATAAGGAATGGGACTGCGAGGAAGAGGAGACAAAATTAAAAGCCGATGGTATTCCCAAGCGTAAGCTACTTAATTTATATCTCCATGGACACAACTTAAAATCGCTGCCTCTTCTAATTGACAAGCAACCAAGATTGCTGTAGGTCTTCTTACTTCTTCTCTTGTTGGTACTTAACGACCCAATGAATGGCTTATGTTCCTTGTGACTGCAACATCATTACCAGTAATTTTCTTGCAGAGCTGCACCTTCATCAGCGCACGAGTGCAGACAACCTCCCATTGCGCTGTCAACAAATGTCTTCGTAATTTTAGTTCTAAAAGTTTTTAACTCAAGCTTTTCTAATAAATTTCAACATTGAAAATTTACGTTCTTTTTCATCGCGTGTACATGTAGTGGCCATTTTGTTCATGTTACCAAACTGCTGTGTTAAACATGTTTAAGTTTTTTGCTGCTTTATCATGTGAAAAATGCAGGAATGAGGATACCTATTCTTCTAGACTCCTGTTGAGATATGTATGTTCCCTCTCGCGCTCATTCTAATAGCAGTAAGTTATAAGCTTGTTTCTAGGACAAAGAATTTAATGACGACAAAAAGTAAGAGCGCTGACTACTCGGTCGCCTAGTGAGTTGAAATTATTGTTCTTACGTCAGTTGCATATATGTATAAGTATATAAACTGTTGTTATACCTTTGATACTGAAAATATTTGTAAAATAAAAGAATTTTATGCGTGTAGTTGCTTAGTATCAAAATTTGACCCGATCATTATACACTGTATTCAAGCACGAAATATCGTACTGTGAATCAATATTACTTATGCGATCGCCTGGTGAGAATATTATCGTCCGTCATCTTGAAATACGACGCCATCTTGATTTTTTTCAGTCTACTTCAACATTCACTATATCCAGAAGTAGAAGTAGTGGATGGATTTTAATCATTTTTTTTTTTTTTTTTTAATTAAAAATGAAAAAGGATTAACTATTTTAAATACGGCATAGCACAATAATGGTTTTGTGCTTTGTATAGTTTCTATTACACGGAAACAATTTAATATAAATTAAATTTGCTCAAAACTTTACATTTGAGAAGTAATTTTATGGAAACATTCATTACTAAATCAAAGGAACGAATTTTTCACTCTTTTAGAGCGGAAACAGGGACCACTCTTTTGTAGAGAGAAATTTTCAATCGAAAAGTATGAGTTCGAACGAAACTCTCTGGCTTTGGATGAACAATGTGCTCTTTCTAAATGAAATGCCGATGCATTTGGATGTAATTTATTCTTCAAACTTTGAAAAAGCGATTTCTCATTGATTCTTTAAACTTAAAAGAGCGATTTCTTATCGGGAGGAAATTTCGCTCTTTTGATTTAGCGTGTTTCAAAAGAAATTATAAAACTTGTTTTGGTATACGAATAAAAACCCCGTTGACACTTGACAGAGATATTGCCGCTTTAGTTTTAACATTGCGAATATCACAGTAGGACTGTAAATGAAGAAGAGCTAACCATAGTATATAATGTTAGATTTCAATTTCATTTTCTTTTCAGGTCTAAACTGGTAATATTTTGTTTAAGCTAATCACGTTTGAGAGACTCCGTTCCTCGGCAATTTTTGCGAGCCTGGGATGGGAAAGGTAGCTTGCCTGGGCAGTAATAGAAGCACCATGCAGGAATTCGCCTTGTAAAAATGAGAAAAACGCTTGAAAACTTGTCAGAATGGCCGAGAGTGATGCTTAAACCCGCATGCAGCCGCATTACGGATCCTAAATTCACGATTGAACCCCGACGACTTGGTTTATTAGATAAGAAGTGATTATTGTGTACAATTGTTATAATTCATGTTACATCTTATATTCTGATTAGATATTATTAAAAGTAGCATATTTGCGAGTAGAATAATTCATTTTTCATGGTTATTCAATAGAATAATTAGTTTTATAGTTGAAATACTGTAGCTGTGAAGTAGTAATTGAATATGCAGTGTTTTTTCTTAAAAGGTCTAACAGTCATATTGTCCTTTAGAATTTGTGATTCTGAAAGAGACAGTATTCAAGAAGCTATTTAAACTTTACTCACTTGAGGTATACATAAAATGTAAAAGAAGTGCTCTTTTATTTTCCACAGTGCAAAATTTACACTTTGTCAATGGTTGGAAAGCATATGAAAATGAATTAGTGTAGGATAAAATAATATTATACAGTGTAGATACATTTTATGAAAATATATCACCAATGAATGCAAAAAAAAAAAAGTTATTCACAATTAACATGGCTGTCGATATCCGTGTTAGGATGGTTCCGGTCGATACAGGGGAAATTACAAGAAATTGTACTAAAAACTTTACGGAACTGTCCATTTTCCCCATTGACCGTAGGTTTCACCTGGTCCACCAGGTGTAGATGATTTGTGGTTCATACACTGTAAAAAACATGATATTTTTTTAAATATATTTTTTCACACCTCAATCCGTCAATTTTTTATGATTTCTGTGAACATAAACGTCCAAATATTTAAACAAAAAAAGTATTTACAAGTTATAAGAGATTTTGGTGAAAGCGAGGATAGATCTCGCGTCCTCTTTCTAGTAGCATATTGCGTTAACCAATGAGGCTGCGAAGAACTGGTAATACGTCACTTTTCTGTTTTCTCGTAAACACAAGATGTTGAAGTGTAAAAAAATTAAATAATAAGGGAAAAAAAGTGCATAACAAGTGTTCAAAATTCATCTTCAGAAATAAAAGATAAGCGATAACACTTTATGTACATATATTCTTTATATTCCTTGCACAGAAACCTTGCACAATTTCTGAAATGTGTACAAGAGGAGTAGAGAGTGTGAACTAGTACTCTATATGGGAGAATGTACTCTGTTCAGAATTCTGTTTGTTTGTCGGCAGCTGATGTCAGTACCATTGACTTTGATCAGTTACTTCAAAATTATACTAAAACACTTTTAATACAGCGAACTATTTAGAGAACTTATGGAGACAAACAAACCTGAAGACAAGCTTATAATTCAGTCATGGAACAAGTACCAGAGAGTACCTAGCGGTCATGTCTCAGTGGTAGAGCGTTTGGTTTAGCATTTGGGAGGTCGTGGGTTTAATCCTAGCGGCCGAGCATTATGGCTGAGGTTTTTCCAGTTTTTTTCCTCAGTTATAACAGGCAAATGCTGGGATGGTACATTCAACTTATTCCCTGGCCGACAACTTCCCATATACTTTCCCTTACCCTAACCCGACCCCAGCCTTAGATGCCTAAAGGACGTAAATATAATTCAAAAAGTACCAGATAGTGATTTCCTTTCCCGTCATTAAAAATAATTTGTTGGTAATATTATGTTGAGAAATTGATTGAAATGTATTAACTTTTAATGTTATCTAAATAAATTCATTTTTTTTAAACGGAACTATTACAATGTTTGTTTTCATTATTCTCCCGCTATAGTATGTACAACATTTGCGGGAGATAATTGATGGTCTTCCAAATATTGTCTCGCAGAAGAGTTCCGAAATATCAGCTGGGCACAAAATATATGTGATGTGGGTACTGAGAGACTGAAAATAAAAAAGAAGAAGAAAAGAAACAGATAAGGAAGTTGGTAACGCAGAGGTTGTACGCTGAAGGAAAAAAAAGTGAAGAGAAAGAATGCTTATTTATCTTCTTGGCGGTTTTGAGGAAGGTAAGACTACGCTAATACAAAAAAAAAAAAAGGAAAACTCAGGTTCAGGTTCAATGGAGAGGGCCTACAGCTTTCAGTTGACTAATACTCTACTAGCGAAGATGGTGGCAATTTTGCCAGAAACTTTAGGTGCAAGTGGAAATCAGAGGCCGTCGGTTTTTATGCAGAGTATTTTTTTTATTATTATTATTATTTATTTTGGAGACGTAGAAATCAGAGGGAGTATAAAAGAAAATTGGTCGTCATTTTCATATGCAGATCATTTTTACATTACGGAGGATGCATGGAATCAGAGGAAGTGGGAAATACCAAAATCACTTGATAATAGTACATGATCAATTATGAACAAAGATTTACAATGAAAACAATGTACTTTTTCATACAGCTGAGAGATGGATTCAGCATAAACAATTGATGTGATTGTATACAGCAAATAAACATTGGTATTTCATATTGTCAACTGTAGAATATATTAGTACCTTGTTCAACTATTTATTCATTAAACTGCTCCCAAGTTGTTTCTCTATATACATAAAAAATCGGACAAGCACATCCCTTTACATAGATTACACAAACACAAAACTACAGTGGATGGTGTTACTGGTCTGTCGGATGAAGAATGATTGATCGCACCTTGTGAAGAGTGGAAATATAGTCAATGCTTTTAATTAAAAGAACAAGATCTCTCTATCAGTGCACCTGTGTGACCAGATTTTGTAGGTGTAGGGAGAGAAACGTGGAAGGAAGAAGGGGGGGGGGGGAGTACAGGAGAGTCCAAACAAAGAAAAAGAAATGTCATCTGTGATCACATCCACAAGTTGTTGCTGGTTCTCTTAATGATTAGCTGAACATTTTTAGCGAAGAATTAATCAGGCGAAAATTTTTTACCACCTAAATTTTTCTCCCATCCTTGTGTCCTTGTTTGCTTGCCTTTCAGTATCGGACTAGGCTGGAAAAATTGGAATGTCAAAGAAAAAATAAGAAAACTATACTACGTATACTTGAGGCTATTGTGTTTATGCACTCTTAAAAAAATGAGCACCTTAAGAAGAAAGAAATTTGATAATGTTTTTGTTCTTAATGCTATAAAAACAGAGAAAAAAAAAAAGGTATTTTGGAAAAGCTCAAGTTTCCTTATAGAAACAGCGTGAAATTACATTCCGTGTCGGTTTAGAAATTGATATATTTAGGCAGGTGCTAACAAAAGAAAAGAAAAGAAAAAAACAGCTATCTTTAGAAATTAGGACTTCAGTATAATAACCAAGTAAAGTTCTAAAGGTGAGAAAAGCTTATTACATGCATGTGTGTGTGTACAGTTTTGTGCATAACCGCTAAAGATATTTTCCGTAAATATCCCCAAGGCAGTTACCACAAGATCGTCCTACCTTTTCTTGAAGTAAAGACGTGCAGGTGTTAGCCAGACGTTCTGTCGCCAGTCAGTTGTTGTACCAAGTCAAGAACAGCATTCCACTGCAGGTCGAAGATCTCCCCAACCACCTAACTTTGCTATATATATATATATATATATAAATATCTACTGTGAACATCCGAAAAGTGTCTTTGGAGCACCTATCAATATGTGAAGAAACTTCATTTATATTATCTCAAATCCTCACCACCATCTCTACCTCCACCACCACCACCCAATGATATTGATGATGCTGACAACTGGAAAGTCGGAATTTTTCTTTCTGATGTAGAGGAGTGGGGTTAACCTGAACAGAGAGATGGAAAAGGATGAGACGTATTTTGCAAATAAGGCCAACCAACAACACCTGTGTGTGAAAGATTCCTTCCGAAGAATAATAATAATAAAAATAAAAAAAAAAAGTCCTATAGGCAATATCTTCTTCCCATCGAGTATATATTCTTGGTAGCGTCATTGATAATAGCATAACAACAGAGATTCAAAAGAATCGTTTGGCCAGGTTGGTTAGTTGCTAGGTTGATGGTTAGATTTTTTTTTTAGTTTCATGGCTTTTTTTTTTCTTTCTTTATCTTTTATTGAGTCTGTTTAATAAACGAACACCTGTGCATTGGAATCTTTAATTTGAAGTTCCACGACAAGATTTCAGCAAACGTTTATCTGTAATTTGTTTTGCGGTGATGTCAAATATTTTTATGTTACATTATCTGTTTGCCTTGAATGAAACAGCAAGAGCAGATTAAGAAATTTACTACAACAAATAATATTCATCAATATTGATTATAGATAAAGAGCTTTTCAAATTCCTTACCCTCTCTCTCGCTCGCTATCTTTTATTGATCTTTAGGTTCAATCTCTTTCGCATTCTATTCGAAAGAGATTTAGAAATAAACGACCAAATAACCAGCTACAATGAAATTTTGTAAAGTGTCTGCGATAATGGAATGCGGAAAATTAGGAGAAATTTTTTAGGGTGATTTAGGCGAGGTTTTATAGTGGCGGAGGATCACTAATGAGACAATTGGGCGAAATATTTAATGTGATAGACTATAACTTGCCAAACAGGAAACCATAATGAGAAAACGAAGGAAATAAGCAATCTCTTAACCAGCTTTAAAATGTTAATCGTATAAAAAAAATAATTATTGGTGTTCTGCCCGTAAACAGGTACATGGGTCGAAGGTTTCTAAACAAAAATGAACTGAAGGTTGTTTTGTCTTTAACTTACATTGTTCGATGAGACAGAATCTGCAGGTTTAAAGTGGATTCCGAAACACTTTGTTCAATGCTTCTCCAACTGGAATCGAACTCGAGACCCCTTGATTACAGGACTGAGGACAAGTTCTAAACGGGTCCCCGAATGACAATACGCTCGCTCTCACTGTGCGTGGTTCCAGGGTTCCATTAAACGGAGTGGTTCGAAGCCCATTTCCAACAACACCAGATTCCATGTTTCTTACAAGTTCCTTTCCGACGTTAACAGATTAAAACAGGAAAAAGCAGTTAAAATGAACAAATTGATCAGTAGTTGAAAGAACAGCGTCCAATCTGCTCCTGTGTTGGGTAGAAAATTAAATATAGAAACGTAACACCAATGTTCCTCTGCCCTAATTTCCACCTTGTATTTCCATGCTGTCTTTTTTTATATCGTGTACCTTTCGTAAAAATATAACAATTTACTCGTGTATTATTTTATTTTTACATTCTTTTCTTTAGTCCACAATGTTCGTCGTATTCTCAATCTTGCAACGTTAATTTAACTCATTTCCCGAAGTCATACAACGATGAAATTATGCACAGCGACGTAAGTCGGGTGACAATACAATATTCCATTGTTATTTTCATATACTTCTACACATTTATATATTTTAAAACCATATTTTAATATGTTTTTTTCTTTAAACATGGAATTCTTTATTCTAAAATAAATACTAGCCTGTAACGATGAGACGTACATTTGACTGACTGGTTGCAGAACACTTCAGGATTTGATTCACAAAACATTAGGTTGAGAAAAAGTATTAATACTTTTTTAATAGTACTAAAAGTATCAAATTTGAACACCGAAGTAACTTGAGAAAAATAATTTTAAAAGATCTTTTTAAGGACATGTACTTTTCTTAAACAATTTGTACTAAAAAAAAATTGTTTATGCATGACTAAAAAGAAAAGCATGGAGCTCGCCAATTCAAGAATTTATAGTGACTGTACATGTGAGCGCGCCCCATGGTTTTCTTTTTAGTCGCTCAAATAAAATATGTTTTACCTTTTAGTACGAATTGTTTAAGAAAAGTATGTCTTTATTTTTTATTATTATTATTATTTTTGTCTTGATCAATTTCACCAAATTGTACGGAGTATCAGAGAATAAGTCCGCCTAATTGCCCTTTGATTGACTGAATTATTATTAAAGTTCTAAAAGAGCTAGTGAGCTTCTAAGACAGAACCTAAAGTCTTTGGTAAAGTGTACTTCGAACCATTGGACCTCGTCCGGAATTGAACTCAAGACCACGTGCATGGAATGCGAGGGCGCTAAACTCTCAGCTACCCTAAGGTCTAATTGTCCTTTGTCTAGAAAAATGAATGATTTCCCGTCATTGTCTGTCACCTAATTAGCCGGCATTCTGTATCTATCAAATAAACTATAACACACAATTTCAAGATTGGGAATTTGAAGGCCTGAGTTGTGATGTCATAATTTAAGGGATTTTATACGTATATTTCCCGGCTTAAAGAAACAATTTCAAAATGTGAAGTAAGTAGTTAATTTGCTAGATATTAGTAAGTATTATTATCTTGATGGCTTTTTAATATTTTAATAATCTTCATTTCCCCGGTAAAACCGGGTTTGTAAGTTCGATATAGTGATATTTCATTATAGGCCGTATTTGATAATTATGAAAGCAGCACACAAAATAAAACTCCTTTAAAATTCATTATCTTTGTAACAATTTATCATTCATTATCTAAAATATCCCTCTGTTAAAATATCTCTGGCGCCATAGGATGTATATGCAATGAAAACAGATCAGTTGCAAAAGATAGAATCAATTAACCATAAATTCATAGTATTGAATTGTACCTATATTACTGAAGGGGTGGATCGAGAAATTTTGTGAAGAATACGGGGGTGATCATATGAGGAATAGACCAGGGACATTTTCGATTTTTTCAGGCAAACGATTTTTCAAAATACACATTTATTTTTCCCCCTCACATTGTTAAATTTTATCATGATCATTCTCACAAAAAAGGAACCAATTTGTTAGTAAAACCAAACAAATAGAAACTTTCTATGAAGTAAATTGTTGAACGAATGCTACAAATTAAAAAGAAGTAAAAAAAAAAATCCCTTGACGAAGGGCCCGCGCCACCCGTGCCCCCTCTCTGGATTTGACGCTGTACTACTATAATATCAGATATCGCATCTGTTAAAAGATCGATAGAGAACGATGCCAAAATAAACTACGAATACTAACAATGATGGCTGGGTTTTCATGAAAGACGCGTTTAGCTTTCATTTCGCGTTATCAGTGCAATAACAGTTCTTGTGAAGAAGAAATTAACTCGCTCTCGTCGTATGATCATGTAAAATGCTGTTTTCGTTCTACAGAAAAACTTCTACTACATTGAACGTTTCCCTCTTATTGTTTTGACATGAAACTTTTTTTTCGACGTTGATGTGAGTACTACAACACGCAATCAAAGTACCAATATCCCATGTGGTCTAGTGGCTAGGATACCTGGCTTTCACCCAGGAGGCCCGGGTTCGATTCCCGGCATGGGAATTTTTTTTTTACTTTTAATCAAGCATCATCTAAGCATGATTCATATCAATTACCACGTGTATTTTTAGTCTCCACACATTCTTATGAATGATAAATATCACTGAAACATTACATTTATTTTCAAAATTAGATAATTTGGGGTTGATCGAATATGCACACCAAATCCGCGTCCCCCCACATTTAAAATATCCAGATGGTGGGTAAAACTAGGGTTTTTGAAATTCGTATGGCTAATATATAAGGTTCAGTCAAATATCCGGACAACGTGTTGAGTGGTTCCATACTGAAGCCAAGGAGTTCTTCTTCCAGGGCATTCATCATCTCGTGTCAAGGTGGGATAAGTGCCTGAACACGCAATGGTCAGTATATATAGCTCTATCCAGTAATAAAGTCTGTACATGGAAATGGACCTTTTCATTTGACTGCACTGTACACAATATCTGTATGGCTAGTTATCCGGATATTCGTCTTGCAAACAGGGGCGAATATGTGGGTGATCCTGACGGAGGATGTTCGAATAATCGATGTCTAGAATTACTGTAAATATTGCACTGCAGGCCGAAAAGGATCAGCCAAATTTATGTTGAAATCTTTATAATAATTTGTTTTTTTAAAAATCAGTGCTTGAGTCATCCATGTCTTTCTGTGCCTATGATCACCCAAACTTTATGTTATCAGAATGCTATCCGTCATCCGGATAGTAGTATCCATCAACCGAATTTTTATCATCTATACGAATATCCGTCAACTGGATTTAACTATTATCCGAACATTATCAATCGCCCGGATATTATCCGCCATTCGGATTATCGTGTTTCTTTTTTTTAAATGTATTTCGATAACATGTCATAAGGATATCTGATATTCCTAGAGAGAATGAATGCTCTCTCGGGATATATATCCCTAGAAGAACCACCTTGTCACTGGTTGGTAGGGAATGGTAGGGTATATTAAGTAGAAACGTTGCAGAGAGTCAAACCATAGGATTTGGACTTGGAACCTTCTTATCTAAAGATTGTTTGCCCTTTGCTATTTTTTAAAAAAATTCTTTCTATTAATCTGTAAGTTCTGTTAAATTTGATTAACACTCTTTGAAATCACGATTAGCACTTTATGGAATCCAAAGTGGTTAAGCCCGTTGCTCTATGAATCACAGGATCCCAGGTTTAATCGTCAGTAGGAACACAAAATGGTTTCGCAATATACGTAAAACTTCTCTTTCTAACAGCACCTCCATTCGATGGAAGGTAATGCAAACCAGCTGGTAATCAGACACTTGGAATTCACCTGCCTCCGGTCAGATCAATTAGCATCTTCAAGCTGGACATTTTCATGCTCAACACTGGATAATCTTCACCAGAGCAGTGTTTTGGAACATGAGGAATGTAAAATGGTCTCAATACATTTTTTTTTTTAAATTTTAGAAAGGTTTTCTTCTAGGCGTTAACAATGATTCATGAATTCGTGAATCATAAATTATTAATTACATAGTAATTTCATTTAAGAAATGTAATTGGGTATATCTTCATTGCTTACTGAAACTAACAGTTATTAATTTTTAATTTTAATCTGTACAAGAAATAAGAAAGTAAGATTTTGGTAAATGTTCCTCCATTCTGGTCCCAGTCGATTCAACAAATATTCCAACCATATATATATATATATATATATATATATATATTTGTGATTTCTTTCATGTTTGCTGTAAATATAAATTACTAAATAAAGATTGATATAATTATATTGATTACCTTTAAATGATCTAACAATAAGTGTATTGTAATTTTACATCCTTTTCTTTAGTTTACAATGGTTAGTGGTGTCCTTCAAATCTTCCAACGCTAATTTAACTCATTTCCCGACGTCATACAATAATGAAAATTTGCACAGCGACTTAACTCGGGTCACATACATTACAATATTCCATTGTTACTTTCATATAATTCTATATATTTTAAACGTATAATATATATATATTTTTTTTTTAATATGGACTTCTTTATCCTAAACTAAATACTAGTCTGCAACTGTAACTAACCTGGGTTTGATTGGTTGCAGAACACGTTAGGATTTGAGTCACAAAACATTTAGTTTGAGAAAATGGTTCGTTCTCTCATATACAGTCATTTTATAAAATCTTGAATTGGCGCGCCACATGCTTTTCTTTTTAGTCATGAATTAAATATATATTACTTTTTAGTACGAATTGTTTAAGAAAAGTATGTATTTAAAAAGGTTCTTTTTAAGAATTGATTCACACCGAGGTTCTCTCATTCGGATGTAGAAGTAATACTTATTTCATTGGTGCTTCTACACACAAAAAATTAAATATATCAAAACTTATCCATCAGGCGAAATCTTTATTTAATTGATTAATAGAGGAAGTGACTGATATTCCTAAACATCTCACCTGTACAAAATCGCATAATGGAATGTACTTGGGAACGTAATCTCCTTAATAATATTTAATAGAGTGAAAACATAAAATATCAAATTAACGTGAAAAATTATGTAGAGTCTACTGAAACATCGTGTTGGGGACAAACTTTACATGATTTTTAATGGCGGGAATTATCCATTTTCGTGTACTACTTGCAATTTTCCACATTTGTCAAGTCACAAAAAAAATGAACTCATACGACATCGTCTTCCATCAAGAGAAAAGACTGAAAAGTGATAAATTATCTTCTCAACAATCTCTTCTAATAAATAAGACGTGTCATTATCAACTCAAAATTAAAATTAAAATTAAAATTAAAATTAAAATTAAAATTAAAAT
>JAGDQP010005242.1:69141-79710 GCA_022664845.1 Lepisma saccharinum
TTAAAATTAAAATTAAAATTAAAATTAAAATTAAAATTAAAATTAAATGGAGCAGCTAAGTTTAATTAAATAACAACATGGAAATAAAATTAAAACAAAATCCAGGAACTACATCTCTCATTCACAAATAAAGATTAAAAAATAAAAAAGATGCATTTGATCACTTTTTATTACATTATATTAATTGTGAATCGTGTACATTATAGATATCGACTTTTGTGGTATAACTTATATTTTACTTAACTGAAAAAATATTAGCAAACAGCGTGACATTATTCCATAGACCGGGGTTTCTCAACCTTATGGTCGCGGGATGTGTGCAAGGGGGTCGCGAGGGAAGGTGAAAAAATACATATAAGTAGGGTTTTGTAGGTTGAAACTAATAAATTTCAAAGAAAGTATTTTATTTTGCTTGCTATTTTTAATAATTACTAAAAATACTGTAGTTGGCTGAATAGTTTTGGGTAATATAATTAGGATATTTAATATAATACAGGAAATAAACTGTTACGTTTTGAAATGAAAAGCAAATATTACACAAAATAAAATAATTGTGGGTCGGGGCTAGTAGAAGGCTGGTGAAAGGGGGTCCGGGATGAAAGAAGTTGAGAAACGCTGCCATAGATGAAAGGTGGATTCTGCTTACTTTCGCGACCCCTTCATCCCGATACATTGAGAAAAATAAACAGATATCACACCAAAACTTAGCTGAAAATATTTTTTTGACAATGTTATTCGTTTAACGGAATATTTTCTAAGACAATAAAAAGTTATAGTGGTGTGAATCACTTACACATCTTACAGTTGTAACAATCACAAAATCATTCACAAATATTTTATTTTGAATTTCATTGTCAATTTGATGTTATTGAAATTTCTTTTAAATTTGACTTAGCCAATGCCAGTGTATCCACCAGTATAAGTTAAACATTTTTAGAAATATCATATCGAAATGAGTGCGTGACGTCAAATCTGCTGTTTAGTTGCATGATGCCCTCACGACCCTAACAATGAGGCCATCATTATTCTCATTATTATGCTGCAGCACGTAAAATTGAATTGATATAGTTGTAGTTCATATCAGTGTTCTCTTATCACACTCAATCAAATTTACTAGCTGAGAGAGCTACTGAAAAGTGTACTTTAGAAGCGAGTAACAAAAAAATACTAAACGTATTTCACATAAAAAGTAGGCCTAACTGTCAGAATCACTTCTGAGTGATACAAGTATTTGTGTGTTGCTCACACAATCCGTTTTTGGTAATGCGAAAATAGTACGGCCTTGTACTTCGTGATGCATCCAAATTAAAAAAAAAAACAAAAAAAAACTACATATATGTATACGTAAAAGAAGGTAGGAAAAATATAAGGAAAGGATTTCATTCCAATGTAGATCACGTCTATATCTCCAGTAACTCCGGTAGTCTAATTGGCGGGTAAAGGGTGATGGGCTAAGAAGTCATGCATGTGTGGAACCGGTTTTGTTCTCATGTACCTTATTTATAAGGGTATTTAAGAGACCTGTCAAAAAAAGGCTAAACAGGAGAGAGAAAATTACAAAGAAAAAAGGGAAGAAAATGAGGTGAGTAAAATGGCTACTTTCTAATGTGAATGGACACCATAAAATTATGATTTAATAACAAATTTTATCTCTGGCAAAATTCAATAATCATGAATATAATGTGGAACAATCACTGGTAAGTAAGAGGTGGACTATCGTTGAAAATTAAAATGTGTTTTTCGTTTCGATTAGTATATAATAATCAAATTAGAAGATTAATTGGAATTGGATCTACAATAGGACATTAACTCATATAAGATTTATTGGATTGGGACTGGATCTACTACAATCGAACATTATTAACTCATATATATAATAAATAAAAATCTTAATCAACAAAGACAGCGAAAACGTGCACGACACGTAAGTATTATATTGTCATCTCTTCATAGGAATGTAACATACGTCAAACTACAGAGCTGTAAGATTGTTATATTTCGATACCAGGTATCCATATTGTTGAAAAAACGAAGAACGCTCAATATATCAAATGTTAAATATCGAACATTACGTTCTTATTTACACAAAAAAAATCATTGAAAATTCAATATCGCTAGTACCGAAAAATCGTTGAAATTCTAAAATCGTTCATATCGAAATATTGTTATAATTCGAATGTAACTCACATCGAAAAATCATTCGAAAACCGAATCTCATTCACTTCGAAAATTTGTTGAAAAATCTACACTTGAAATTAAAGGATCATTGGATACCGCATAGGGGTTTATAATTTATTTTAGCATCAAATTACTTTACTGGTGAATATCAATGGATCGATGGAAATATCGATGAAAATCTTACAACCCTACTAATAACGTATCAAACCAGAGGTCTTCGAACCAAACGTAAAAAATTCTGCCTGGTCCTATAAAATACCATCTCGATATTGGCCTGGAGTGACTAAGGGCGAAACCTTGACTCCAGGGACCACGGTTGGTAAATATTTATAGTAGAATGCTCACCTTTGGTGCCTGGGGTCGTCAGTTCAATCCTTAATCGTGCCATATGGGCTTTGTAATGGAAAAACACCGCGTTCGTCGGTTTTCTCAGGGTTCTCTCGTTTCCTAACACTTTCTTTATTCCATGAATTCATCCCCTCATCATCCGTCCGGGCTGATGAAAAGCTGCCTAATGGCCTTAAATTAAATTTAAATTCCTGACTCTGGGGATTGAACCCAAGTGATTAGGAAGTGCACACTAGGTGGAGTGAAGAAGCTATACAGGTTAGCAAAAGACAGGAAGGAACAAGGCAACAAAGGATATTACCCATATTAGGTAAATTAAGGATGAACAAGTATTAATGCTTACCGATGAAGACAGGATCAAAGAGAGATAAGCCGGATATTTCGAAACGCTCCTAAATGAAGAAAATTCTAGAAAAGTTCTTAGCGATGGAACTAGAAATTTAGGAACAACACAAAGAATAAGCCAGGGAGAAGTAGAGAAAGCATTAAAGAAAATGAAGACCGGAAAAGCTACAGGTGCTGATCGCATGCCAGTAGAAGCATGGAAGAATTTGGACCTGAAGGTTTGGATTGTATAGGATCTGATGCAAGAAATCTATGAACAGAAAAACATACCGACTCAATGGACGAATAGTGTTATTGTAAATATGTAAGGATAATCAAAAATATGTGTACACGAGGTACGGTATGTATACAACTCAGGTAAACCAGGGTCCTCTTCAACGTAGTCATAGATGTTACAACTCAGGATGTGAGAGATGAAGCCCCCTGGTGTATGATTTTTGCGGTGCGCACAGGGGAGGCAGAGGGGGCAGCTGCCCCCCGCCAATTCAATGTAAAAAGTTTAAGTAAAAAACAGTATAGAATGGAACATGCAATACAGTCAGTCCCGTACCAGAGGAAAGAAGGGGGCAGAAAGGGCATCTTCCTCGAAGTCCTAAGAATGATAAAAGCCATACCCTTCCCCCTCCCCAAGTTTCTGGTCAAGTAAGTGCATTATAAAATCATCATTAATAAATATGAAATGCAAAATAATGATTGAAAATCTAATGAAAAAAAAAGGGGGGTTGAGCTTCTGCCTCAGTATTTATGCGCCAGAAAGAGCTTGAATAGTTGCTTTTCGGTGCGTCTTGTAACAAGTTTTTCACTGTTGACATGATGCGGTAAATTTTATTTCATTTCCATTTTCGAAGTTTTCGTCTCACATTTATCTTTCTTTATTTCGTATTTTGGTGCATTTACTTTTTTATAATAGTTGTGCTCCCCGTTTTGTGCCTTATAAACGTGTTTTTACTGTTAACCAGCTAACTATGATTCCGCATGGGTTTTCATTTCTGTAAATTGGATTGTAAGTTTCGAGTTTGTTTTGTCTTTTAAGTGTTTTTTTTGATTTGTCCCTTCTCTAAAAGGGTTGGGTTTCAAAAAAATTCACCAACATTCGGAACTCCTGATGTTTTATTTGCATTTTGCATCCCCCACTGAACTTCTGTTTGGCCCTCTCGAATCTTCCTGCATACGGATCTAGCTAACATAGCAGAGTCAACTACATCCAGATGATCCATCACAACCAGCTCCTCAAGATATGAGAGAATGCATTCATCTGTAGGGGAATTTTCTAGTTGGAAGAAAACGGAAAATCTTAGAGCACGCAGTTTGTTTCATGTTCATAAAATTAGGACCAAAGCAAATCAAGATTTTCTTTGCGGTACAACGAAGAGAGAAAGAAGTCGTACACAATCGCGAAATGATGAAGAAACTTATTGATAATATAATGTGTTTTGGTAGACGTGGTAAACCATTGTGAGGCTACGATGAATCTGAAGAAAGTACTCAGAAATAACTCGTTTCTAGAATTTGTTGACTGCCTAAAGAATTTGATCCAGAGTTTCGAGATTTTATCAACATTGCAAGAGAAAAATTCAACATATCGAAGCAACTGCATGAAACACGACGTTATGCAAGCAATTTCAAATGCCATTATGGAAAAACCTGAAAGATGAAATTGATGTAAGAACTATATGATACCTGAAGAAGCTACTGATTGTGGACATAGTGAACAGGTCTCAGCAATTGTACGTTATTTTAATAAGCGTATCTGCAAACCAGTTGAAGATTTCATAGGAATACTTAAGCTGAAAAAGCTGTTGTCCAAAGTTTTTTTATACCATTGATAAATCTTGGAATTCCTTCGGAATTAGTGATATCTGTGCGTTTTGATGCTACAACAACGATGTCAAGGCAATTAAATGGTGTAGAAGCGAAGTGTAAAGCAATAAACCGAAGATTGTGTATGTTCATCGTTATGCTCACTACCTCAGCATAGTACTTGTAGACGCATGCACTTATCATATTCCGAAAAATATGATCTTTTAGTTTTTTGCGTGTTTCTAGATTCTATATAATTTCATAAAAAAAAGCGATCCAACATGCTACCTTTGATGCTGTTCAGAAATAAGTCAACCGTAAACTTCATCCCATAAAATCACTTTCGAACATTAGGTAAGCTTGCAGAGCTGAAGATGGAATCAGTGAAAGAAACTTTTGAATCCAACATTCACGTTTTACATCAAATACCTGCATCGAGTCAGTATGAGGCGAAAATAATGTCAGAGAACTTAATGTCTTAATTTTGTTTCATGAATGCAGATAATGCACCCTCTTTTGCAAATGATCTTAAAAGTAAGGAAATTACTCCAAGCCGAAAGCCAGGATTTGGTGACAGCACTTAAATCGGTTTCCTATTGAAGTCTCTGTTGAAAGAAACGCGGAATAAGGAATATTTTCATGATTTGTATTTAGAAGTGGAAGAGATGTCAAAAGAAGGACATAGAAATAATAAAAGTGAAAAAGAAGAGAATAAATACTTTGCTGAATGGCAACGTGGAATCAGAGCATAATTTTACCTGCACAGAAGGAGAAATATGTATCAATATTTTCTATCTCTTAATTGACTACTTACTACGCGGACTTAATGAAATATTTTCGCAGGGAGCTTCAGATATGATGAAGTCGTAGGAAAGTTGAAGCCACTATCAGCAGATAGAGAAGAAATTGAGATTCTTTCTAATATTTTTCGAGTTAGTCTTTCAGAATGCAGTTTGGATCTCAGCTGAAACATATCGAAGAATTGATTTCCCCAGGGAAACGAACGCTGTTTGTAGATACATTGATTTGCAATCCTTCATCTGTTAAAGTATGAAACGTTTTACAGTAACTGTAATATGAAACAATAAAGGATTTACTGTAAATATTTGTGTGGGTTTACAAGTCGTGTAGAAAAGTTTATCTATCCTTCGTCATTTGGAACATCTAGCTCTCGGTGTTGAAGAAGGACACGGAGAGTTAGATGTTTGAAACGTCAAAGAAAAAAACTTTCTAAAGAGCTTGTAAACCACAAAAATATCTATAGTAACGTTTTACTGTCGTGAAATAAATTTGTAAAGGAATTAGTTTTCCTCAGACGGCAAATTCGCACAAACATTTAAAATTGCTATCCCCAAGGGAACGAAGCAGTGGCGGTCGGTCTTTTGGGTTCAGTGGTTCACTGAACCGTTAGGTATTTCAGAGCAGTAATAATAAAATTAATTCTCTACATGCCCACGTGTTTCAGGATTAATAAGGAACTTACTAATTCGTCAGGCCAGAAAACATTCCATTAAAAAAGCAAAACAAGGGAGCTTGGATGGACTTGGGACGTTTAGCAATTCAGGTCTTCAATTATAACTGTTTAGTTAGTTCTGTTAAAAATTTTCAAAGTATACTAATTGGCTAAATATTAAGAACTACCTACCTTTGCCCCCCCCCCCTCCAATGCAAAAATGCTGCGCGAGCTAGTGTTTGCCGATCATATTGTACTATGCAATACTAATAGGGCAGAACTTGAAAGGAAAGTAGAGAGTTGGAAGAAGTATCTGGAAGATAGAGGCTTAAAGATTAGTGGAAAGAAAACTGAGTATCTTGAATTTAACGGAAAAGAAAATAGAGAAGTGATGTTGGAAGAAGAACGATTGAATAAAGTGGAAAGTTTTAAATATTTATGATTATATGTTCCTGGGAATGGTGATATGGATTTCGAAATAACACAGAGAATACAAGAGGGATGGCAAAATTGGAAGAAAGTAAGTGGCATTCTTTGCGATCGCAGAATCAGGGTGAAGAATAAAGAGATGATCTACAAAACAGTAGTTTGACTAGCAATGTTGTACGGAGCAGAAACATGGCCAATAAAGAAAGCACAAGAAAAGTAATTAGATGTTACCGAAATGAGAATGCTGCGCTGGATGTGTGTGATAACAAGAAAAGAGAGAGTGAGAAATGTGAGAGTAAGAGGAATAACTAAGGTTGCAGAGGTATCCAAGAAGTTAGAAAAAAGAAGAATGAAGTGGTATGGACATGTAATGAGGAGAACAATTAATTGACTGTCAGAAGAGTGATGGCAATGGAAGGAAGTGTTGGGCAAGAGAGATAGAGGGAGGGCAAGGAGAAAATGGATGGATAGGATTAAGAATGGTCTCGAGGAGAAAGATCTGTCAGAGGAAGAAGTTCAGGTGAGGGTTTTGTGGAAAAGACTCATCACTCCATCAGAAACGTTGACCCCACGAAGGTGGGAAAACTGAGAGAAAGAAGAGAGGTAATATACAAAAATTTATTTGACCATATTAACTGCAAGGTACCGAGATAGGTGTTGGAATATTGGTCAAAATACAGAAAGTGTAGCTACTCTTTATGATCCAATCAACAGAACTCTGCTTCACTTTCGTCCTGGAATGAAACATTGCCGTCTTATAGCGTCACCTCCCATACCGCAGCATTTCTCGCCTGGGACGGATTTATGGGGTCTGGATTCCCCAATTTTTTTTTTGGTGTAAAATCCATATAATTTTTGCCTATTTTAGGAAAACAAAATGAATTTCGGGAGTCTCCAGGCCTTCTAAATTCGTCCCTGCCGAGGAAGGCTGCGGTGTGGGAGATGACGCTACTACTTGAGGTGCCATTGGAAAGGTCTTGACTTAACTAGCTCAGAGACCCTCGAAGCGTCCTGATTGGTGCAGTGGTTCAGTGGTTCAGTGTTGCAGTCCCATTTTCTAAAAAAAATCAATTGTTCAAATTGCTTCCCTTCAGCTACACCTAGCTGCGCCACACTTGGCATAAACATTATTTGACACAAGTACTGTAGATTTACCAGGTCCTAAGCACTGCAGTTGTCAGTGTTTGCAGCTTATTTTATGAAACAGTTAATGCTTGCGTGGCTAAAATGATATCAAGGGACCGGAGCCTTTGCTATATTTAGTAGAATCGTAGTTCGTTTCAGAAATGAAATTCAGTTGTTTTTTTTTTTTTTTTTTTTTTTTTTTTTTTTAGAAAAATCTTGGCATACGAATTTTGTAGGGATTGTCTTTGACCAACACCTGTTCCTTCCAATATGTTCCAAGTAAGCCAAAGACATACAGTATATCTATCATACCAAGAGATGAAAGTGTTACAGCAGTGAGTTGCTATTGAAGCCTGAACTTTTGTGTTATTCCCAAAGCGACACTTCTTTTCTTTCTTAACATTCTGCAAAAGAATTCTTGTACCAATCAGACTGTAGTAACAGTTTCTTCTTCGAGCAGAGATAAACAGACAGACCTTGGAATTTACTTGTAATATTATGAGACTCGGGCTCGATAACCTGTTAGTGCAGCGATCATTTTTATGTACATATTTCAACATATGATTACACACACAAATACATTTTTTTTTTGTAAATAGAATTAACAAATAAATATTATACTGTTGCAGAAGCTCCTTGTTATAAATTTCTCCCTAACTGGATAAAATTAAAAGTTTTCTTCTCACTGTTCTGACTGTATTCCTTAATTCAAAACAGTGCGGTACTGTTTAGAAATCTTTGATCATGTAATCAATCTGGATCAACACTAGAAAACCGCGGGTAATTCCGTATTCAATAATGATCTCAAATTACGAAGAACAAAAGGGGCGTCAAATATATACTCGTGAGTAGGAAAGGTGCGTACTTTCTTTTTTTTATTTTATATACTAACCTCCATTATGAATTAATCGCTATTTTTAATGTAATAAATTTAGTAATAAACCGCCCTACGTACACGTACGCAACACTGCATTGTCAAAGAACCGATGAAAACACTGTATTGACTGGAAAATATTATTTTCGCAAGTATGAGCATTGAACACTGTTACCTGTTGATTAAATTAATTTTTATAGCTTATGGTAATTTGTTAGAGTTGTATGTATAAATGTTCATTAATTAACATTATGTATTCCGTATAATATACACGGTATTTACTGTTATTGTCATTTCAACTTTAGGTCTGTTCTTGCAATTTGAATGATTGAATGTGTAATTGGTTGTCATTTCCTTGAATCTATGCTCTGTTTTCCTGTGGATATTTTGTCGATTATGCACTCAATGAACAGATTTATTAATTGTTTTTACATTGTTTGAATACCTTGGGACCTGTAATTCCTAAGAATTTGGTAATATACGAATTTAGTGCTTTTGTTAGGCTTCTTGTTACGCCTCTCAACATATTGCCTCTTGTTAGCAGCTCGCATGCTATGAATTTAGCTTAAGAGTGTTTTTGTAACTTTAATTTTGGAACAATGCTATTTAAACGGCACTAAATGATACATATTCGTGATGTTTAATTATTCTTTTGATATGTATTTTATTTAAATAACCCACTCCCCTTTTTTGTTTTCCTTTTAATAGACACACATTCTTTTTGTATTATTTTTGTACACTCTAGTTAATGATGATCACGCTATGATACTGTTGTTTTAATATGATGAATTTAGACGGAATTTACCGTTCTTCAGAACGAAGGTTTTATTTTTAGAAAATCTTTTCACTTGTAACTATTTTTATATTTTGTGTATTAAAGACAGAAAACTCAATTGCTTTTGACAGCGAAAGTTTCTTTCTTCAAATTTTTGTTAAGAATTCTTTCTCTGAGAGAGAGAGAGAGAGAGAGAGAGAGAGAGCTTTAAAGAGCAAAAACGAATGAGTCAAAGCTCTTGAGTCCGTTCAAAGGAAAAGAAAAGAAAAGGGGATGGATGATGCGAACAAAAGCAGGTAGCAGGATTAGTTTTTCGCTCCCAAATTCTTTTGTTAGTTTTCATTTGACCTTTTTTAATATCTTTTCCTCTTCCATCAATTTTATTTTTACTCATTGGTTACATGTTTCTTTTCAAAGTGCTTTTTCTTCACGCGAGTAATGAGTTGTCATTCTTTATTTATTTTCTTTTATATCGCTTTTCCGGAATTGTGCCGTATCATTCACGTAGGCCACGTTATTGATAAGTCAGGTATTACTTTACTTTTTTATTCCTTCATTGTGACCACAGTAGAGGGTGGCCCACCTTATGGGTACCCTTTGTACTACCGCCTCTATTGTTTGGAGAACGACCATGTTCACCTGTCATGTAGGATTATGGTACACAATGGAGAGATTAATGATCTTGGGGCATGCTTTGTAAAAGAGCACGAATGGCTGACAGCGCTGACGGATAATACGTTGATGGATGGTTTTGCGAAAGGACTGTGTTACGTAGTGGGGGGAAGCGCAGTCGTTTGTCATTTTTTGGAAGAAGACTACAACACTAAAGTTGACAGTTTTTCTAAAAAGAAAAAGATAAAGAATGGGAGAATGGCGGTTACTTTGAGGCTGAAGAATAAAGGGGGTCGTAACAGTCTGTCCAGTGACAAGGGATGTGTCAGAGCAAGTATTGAAGCCTGAATAAGATGAATGATGTTCATGAACGTATGTTACCCAAAAAAAGGAAGAAAATAAATATATATTGTTGATCGGACATGTTAAGAGAAGGGATAATATTTGTCGGAGTAATATATAGTATATTAATTTCGGTCAAGATCGTCGATTTCCGCCTTCGTTCGTTGGTTCGTTCTGGCTGGAGGATCTTAGCCTATTCATGGCATAGCAACGCGATCGTGTGTATATGCAAGATGCTTGCCAGTCCCCGTGGGTATGTAGCCATGCGTTGTTGAACATTTTTTGTGC
>JAGDQP010005243.1:0-10956 GCA_022664845.1 Lepisma saccharinum
CTATCTTGACCCTCCCACCGAACTTCTTGTATCGCTAATATGTCTAGCTCGTACTTCTCGGTCTCGCGTACCGCCACCTGAAGAGCGCCCGTTTGGTATAATGTTCGTACGTTCCACGTTCCTATTCTAAGGTTTTTTGTTAATCCTGTTCATAGAGCCCCCTGAAGCAGTCCCATCCCGGAGATCCGAATGAGGGACTAGTTTACCTCCGGAATATTTTACCCCAGGAGAATCCATGAACCATCTGTTACTGTTTCTTGACATGTTTTAGCGGTGTAGAGTTGTCAGCTCTACGACCTCGCAGTAAAGGTAGACATTCAAGATGTCGCCCTCTGTCCATCTCTGAGCCTTGCCGATGTCATTGATCTTCAGCCTCAGAGTGGTAATGGTGATGCTGCTTCCCCTCACCATGATATTTTTGTTCGGGGTTATCTTCCCCTAGCCTTTGTAGATCCCTCTACTAACTGCAAGGCAGCAGTACTGGTTTTGGTCCGCCCCGGAATATTTCCGGTACCCACCATATCTGGTCGGCATTCCCCTATCCGCCACCTGGGGAGGCGCCTGGTGGAAGACCAGTAACTCCAACCCGGAGTTATTATACTAGGTGCCGAGAATTCTTTCCAACATGAATACAACCCAAGGTTAATGACTATGCATGCAAACCAATTAGACACTACTGTTTATTCGTATATCCTCCTTTATTTTCTTCCTTACAGTATTATTTAGCTCTATATACTCAGGCCTCTTTATGTAATTTTTCTTTTCTTTCATGTCCTTTCTTTTTTTCATCAAGAGTTAAATTTCTTCTAAGATTTTGCTCTTTTTTTTCTTTTAGATCCCTGCTATTTACTTAGATGTCTCTCTTATTATCTAAGTCAGTATTTCATTTTTGTTATGGTAACTCTTCCAAGGCGTTGAATCTGTTGCTTAGTTCTATCTCGAATGTCTGTCTGTTACCCTAGATTTTCCAGATCTAAAACTGGCGGTTTCCCTGTGATAAGCTTCTTTCTCTAAAGTCTAGTACTTAGTTTCAGTTTACATCTTACCATCCTATGATCGATCACTTGAAATTTTGAAACGATTTTTGTAGAATTTCCCTGTTTTTCGATAAAACCTAATCTATTTAGTTTTCAGTCTCATTTGGGCCTTTCCATGTCCAATTTTCGCGGGGGGGGGGGGGGGTTTCTTGATAAAGGTAATGGAAACGAACAGTCTGTTGTCTTTAAGAATTCCATTAACTTCTCTCCTCTTTTGTTTGTTTTGCCAAATTCAAACTTTCCCACTTTCGTGTCACTGCTCTGCTTAGTTCCTACTTTCGCTTTGAAGTCTCCCATTACAATTTTGTAATACGATTTGCTACACAAAATCGTTTGTATGTCCTCGTATAGGTCTTTGACTTTCTTCTCTGAATGTGACGTTGTTGGAGCATATACTTGTATAACTTCTATACTGTATCTCTTATTTATCTTTATTATTACTCGTGCGATTCTATCTGAAATTCCTTCAATTTCTGTGATCCGTTACTTCAGGTCTTTATTAATTATAAAGCCAACACCTATCGGTTTTCCATTTTCTGTTCCTCTGAAGTGGAACGTGTGCCCTGACGGTAGTTCCAACTGTTCTTCATTCTTTCTCCACTCTTCTGAAAGTCCTGTGATCCTCTTAAGTTCATTCTACAATTCTAATTTGGCCTCTCCTGCAAATGACTGACAATTCAGAATCGCCACGTATGGATCCGTTCAATTTGCAGTATCGGTTTCCTGACAGTCTACAGACCAAACCAGAGCATTTTCACCCTCTGACTTCGTGCAGGGCAGACCGCTGCCGTTGCCAGCTGCATTCCGTCCTCCGGGCAATGAAGGTCTCCGAGGCTGTTCCCTTACTTGTACAATCATGTGTAAAGAAAGGAGAGGTTCAGACAGTTGACTCACCACGTTGTCTTTTAATGCGAGTTGGTGAGCAGTTCATCCATGTTCGTTCGGCAAGCAGGCCCCACGACGTGAACGTATGGATTAGGCGTCTACCCCGGCCGGTTCCCTTAAGCCTTAGCAAGAGGAATTTGAGGGTCTCCTCCTGGTTAGTGGCAGAAGCTTTGGAGTGACAGTCCCGTTTCCAGGCCCTATATAATAGGTGAAATTTTAATAGAAAGGATAGGATTTGCACTTAGGTAATATTTTGACGAAAATCACGTACACAATTACACAGCACTCTAAAGTCACTTATAATTTTTCGCCTCAGTCAACAACAGTTGTGGTACAGACAGAAGTTCACTTAACACACGTTCAAAATTTAAAGGAATAGGAAATCAAGCTGGCGGGCGTCCACATCAAAAGCAACTGACGACGTTCTGAGCGTGCGAAATTACTGATGGGAAACGGGTTTTGGAAATGGTGTTTTGTGTTGAAAACTGGGACTCAGTAAGAGGAACGTAGTCAGGAAAGTGGAATACAGTATAGAAATCGCAGTCCGAGAAAGTGGCAGAAAACGCAAAGTAGAATATAGTATAGTAGGAAACGCAATGAAAAGGGAGGTTGCTGAGTCAAAGAGCGAATGGGCAGGGGTGAAGGGGAAGTGTGGGTGTAGACGTGGAGACAGAACAAAGAAAACAGTTACTACTGTAGGTTTAGGCCAGGCTTCAGTTTAGCATTCAATCCCTGAATCCCTCCCAGAGACGACGTGTGGATGTGATTGTGGTGGGGGTAGGATATGGATAATAACTAACTCACTCACTCAGTCGATGGAACTCGCAAGTTAGTCGCCGCAGTAACAAACGTTCGCCATATCATTCTATCCTAGGCAACATCAAGCCAGTTTTCATCACGAACACCTACTTCTCGAAGATCTCTTCTAATATTGTCTTCCCAACGACGTCTCGCTCTTCCCAAAGGTCTCTTTCCACCCGGCCTTCCTACCAGATAGAATATAGTCTAATTTTTTCCCCCATCCGAGCTACATGACCTGCCCACCTGAGTCATCGCGATTTCATTTTTTTACAACTGGTGAATCGTACAATTCACTATGCAGTCTCCTCCATTCTCCAGTCATTTTGTCTCGTTTCTGTCCGTATATGTTTCTCAAAACCGTTCTGTATATTTTGAATTTCAATTTCCTTGATATTAATCGCGATGTTGGAAGTTTTTGGACTGAGCTGCGTTGCCCATTCTAAGCGACTTTTTATTTCTTCCGTCACCTCGTTTTTGCTTGTTACATATGCTCCCAAGTAGTTAAAATTGTTTACTTCTCTACGACCTCATCCCTAATTATAAAGTTTTTATTTCCTTCATTCCCTGCGTTTCGGCTTGTTATCATGTATTTTGTTTTATCTATGTTTACGTGTAGATCTATCTCATCGCACGCTTCTACTAAGACATCGGTGTTGCTTTGTAGTGGATCTATATCGTCCCCTATTAAATCTACATCATCCGCGTATACAAACAGTTGATTCAAACCATTCAATGAAGTCCCTCTTTGTCCCCTTTAATTTTTAAAATTGCATATTCTAACGCAAAATTAAACAGCAGTGGTGATAAGGCATCGCCTTGTTTCAATTCGTTGCGAATCTTGAAACTACTTGAAATATTATTAACTATCCGTACTCTGCTTATGGGGTCGCTGAGACACATCTTCACTAGTTGAACCAGTTTTATGGATTATAGCCATACGGAAATTGTCATCGAAGTCAGTGTTGTGCAATTGCGCCTATATAGACACTAGTGAATCGGGCCTGTTGGTGACGGAAAACTGGCGGTGATTATTGACACGGAAATTCAAAGGACCACCTACTTCCCACACAGAATGTCGGGCAGAGTGTACAGGTTATGATACCTATGACAGTGGTTTGACAGGTTCCTTTGGGATGTAGATAATTGTTGCCACTGTCTGTGCTTATGGAGACAGCTGGAGACGTAATAAGGATCTGACAGGTTTTACACCTATCGCTGTTACACTTCTGGCGGGAACTAAAGGCAAATGAAACGAAGGGTTAGTGTGCACTGTGGGCCAAGGCGTTTCTAAGATTGAGAGGATGCTGAAAATCTAATCTAAGCTTGGTGGGAAAGTCAGATTTGGTATCGGGGTCAAATTGGAGTATATGGAAGTGAGAATGCATAATTTCTTTGATCTTAGTAAGTTTAGGACGAATGTGTGATTAAGGACGGCGCTGGAAGTAGGAGCAGACGGTGTGTGTGCGGCTACACGTCGAATTTGCTTGGTTACGAGATTAAGTGGATAGCCTCTGTTGAGTAGAGCCTCCTGGAGGCGTTGGTTGTAGGTTTCGGTTGCGGAACTGGTGGTTGTTCTCTGAGGGCAAGAGGGAAGGGAACTTGAATAATGTTGCATGTGGTTGGTTGGTTTATATGAACTGAAGAGGTAAGCGTGTTGTTTACCAAAGTGATGTCACATTCATGGAATGTGACTTTTGTCATCTGAAACAGTTTCTCTCTAACTGCTTTCACTGAGGTGTGATCGCGTGAGCGTTAGTTCACGTTTGTGAAGTTACGCCCCCAGCTAATTGAGACGTAGCTTACTTCAGTCCTTAGAGAGTTGTTAAGGAAGATTAGGAAGTACATTACTTTCGTTAGGGAGTGGCCGATAACTTTGTGACGGTGCAAGAAAATATAGTGAATGTTTTAAACCAAGTTTTATTTTGACATTTCCCTTGTGCTAGATATAGCTTCAGCAAGATGTTAATTGTGTACCCGCTTGTTAGGTATTTTCTGAAATCTATCCAGTCCCCTCTCAACCTGTAGTTGGACCAAGAGAACCCCTGAATGCTAGAAGCTTGTGACACAAACTCAGTGGAAGATTGACTCAAAAGAACAAGGAATACAGGAGGTCCTTGCTCACCACAACAAAGAAGAGATCCATGAGGCCCCTACTAAACTGTGACTGGCTAGAAAAAGATAACGCTAAAATAAAACATTGCGAAAGCCTAACGTATTATGACACTATCATATGATCATATGAGAGTCTTGTAACAGAAACCAGCTATCTGCAAAAGTAACTGGAAACAAAAGACAATACTCAACACATGTGGAGATTCTTAAATTTCCTACCTACAAAAATGTGACGAACCAAAGAGGCTTGAACATACCACAGAAAAGTTGAATCTCAAAATACATAGTGGAAAGGGTAACAGTTCACTCCAAATGTGAAATATTCCACACACTACCTCCTACACTACACACGGAGCTGGTGGTTATAATGTAAAAACTGAATTAGATATGGTGGAATGAACTTACTGTAAAATAGAGGCACAGCTACTGTAGCAATCCGTACCTGTTTCCTACGTCAGTTGCACCTGTAAACACATATGGGAGCTTGCCAATGCAATTCACAACACAAATAAACTAAATGAACTGCAAAATATTGGCCGTTTTTAGTACCAAAACAATGTATTAGAGACCACATGAACTGGAAACTTACAATGAAGCCCAGTTAATGAAGCAACGATTAACATATCTGAACAAGGAAATAGGGAAAGCGGAAAAGTCCAGAAACCAGGGAAATTCCTCCAATTGGGAGAACAACCGAACAGAGAAGAGGAAAATGAAAAGAGATGTAACAAACAGATATACTGTATGTCAAGCAGCCAAGAGCTCGGTCATGAACATGACTGACTCACCACTAACACAAATTGTCACTGAATACAGATAAACTTAAACACTAACATAATAACCACAGTCACTTCCACCAGACGGCTGAAATCGTGATCCACACAAAGAGGAATATCGAAAAGAAAGAAAATAGTCTCTAATGAAAAATTAAAACCTCAGACTCTGAAAGGAGTTGATGCACACATATGGGTCCCTGGCCAAACATATGAGCATAGAAAGCCTCACAGAACAAAATAGTAAAGTTAACTGAGAATACCAGCAAATCGATAGAACAAAAACCAGAATCACAGAACGCTGTACATCTATAGAACTACAAAGAGAAGAAGGGAAAACTTCTTTATTACATATACGAAGAAGAGAATCCAGGAGGCTGGTGTAAATAGGAAGGGCCGGGCTCCAGGCTCATATAATAATGGAACAAAACGGCCTAAAATGACAAGAAAGAAACAACCTAAGCGGTAATGTCTGTATGGTTTCTCCAGCTAGAATGGTATAAGAATGCATATCTTTACTGCGTAATATCTTCAAAAAATGGCGACCACCGCGGTCTGTAATAAATCAAAACGCCATAGATCCGCCGATAATTGTCCAAAGTAGCTGATTTTTGCTCACAATTGTTGTGAATGAACAACAGACGGGATGACTAAGTTTCACTTGTATAGTCGTAATTGAAGCGGGAGAAAAGTCAAGGGGACAAATGTCTCATTAGCCCAATGTAGAAGGCGATCACAAAGGCAATGTTTGGTTTCTCCTATTTTCTCTTATATTGTATGCAGGGTTCATACAAAAATATTGAACTCAATTTCCCTGAATTTTCCAGGTTTTCCAGGTATTAATTTTGTAATTTCCAGGTCTAGTGGAAGAAACTAATATATAAATTTTAATAATAATATATTTTTATATTTAAGAATGGCCACCCTTCTTCCCAATGAACAATTGCAATTAAACAAATTTTGTACACACAAAGAAACAGTTAAAATTTAAAATATCGAAAACTTTAGAGCACAGATAATCATCACAGTATCCATCTGCAATTGTTCAAGCCATTCCCCTATCCACGCTGTTTTATTGGAACAAAATTCACAATTTTAGTCTTTTATTGTAATTAACAATTTTAGTGTTTTATTGTAAATGTAAAACCAAACTTTATAATGCTGGAATCAATGTCAAATATATTAGTTCTAAGAAAGAATAAACAACGTAAAATATAATGTTCTTATACCAAAAATACATTTAAATGTTTTCTACACATTTTTCTCTCTCATTGTAAAAATTCTACATTGGAACATTTTTCCAAAATACTCTCCCCCGCTCCTCTCAAGTCCTTCGAAACTTCATTCTACAAGTCCTGCAAAACTTTATGGAGCCAGGAATTGTGGTTATATAAATAAGTAATATCAGACAAAAGACAGAGTAGAAAGAGAAATAAAACAACAGAAGGGGCCCCTAATCATCTTCCCAACAGGGGACAAACAATCCCTCCAACCACCCACAAATTGTAAACTTAACTGAATATGAACAAAAATATTTACTCTACAGTTTTTCTTTTCATGATAATATTTATAGTATTATATTTCCCTAACTGGAGTAATTGGAAGTTTCAATTTCCCTGATATTTCCAGGTTTTTTACTAGACATGATCGATTTCCCTGAATTATCCAGGATTTTTCCTTCCAAAATCAATTTCCCTGAGATTTCCAGATTTTCCAGGTTTTCCAGGTAGTGTATGAACCCTGTGTATGGCACCAAACTATATGTTGTTGCATATCTTTGGCAGGAACACATAGGGTATACGTTGAATTTTTTCGTAGGCGTATGATCAGAGTAAGTGATGCCAAATGCCTGTGAATTATGAAAAAATCGGATTTTTCCGTAAAAATTAAGTTTTTTTTTCTTCTTCTAAATATGAAGCACAATGGGAAGACAAGATATACCGTTGGAATCTGTTTCATGAGCTTTCCAACGATGTATCATTTATAACTGTCGGGTAATTAGGGAAGGCACCAGCGTCGCCAATATGAAGGCCTTTGAGTATTGAAAACTTCCCCCTTTCAAAACAAATTTTCCCGCCAAAAACTATGAAAGCTACCAAAACTGATTTCCAGGTTTCCATTTTCGTAATGTGGAAAAAAAAAATTGAATAAAATGACACCCCACTCGTTTTTACCGGGTAAAGTGGCCTACTTTCCACCCTAACTGATAGTCTATCAATTTCGGGTCGACGATGTCTGCAATCCTTAGGGAGTTCTTAGGGAGGAATAGGTAGTACATTAGTTTCGTTAGGATTGCAGTACATTACCCTAGCAGCACAGGATATCGGTCCAATACTGGACCAACCACGATCGATATTGGCCGTTACTGGCCCCTTATTGGGCCGTTATTCTGTGCTACTAGGGTATTTTTGTTACGGAGTGAACCATTGTCTGGTGACTTCGCCAGCAACTATTCCATTCAGAATCGACTTCGCCGCCATACCTTAGGGAGTTGTTAGACAGAAACTGGGAGCACTTTATTTTCGTTAGGGAATAAACGATAACCTGGTCACTGTCCTAGGTCATATGGTGTATTCTACCAAAACATGATAATATGGTTGGGGAACTCTGTTAACTTAGTCGCTATATTCACTGGTGGTGTTACCAACTTATCGTTCACTCCCTATCCAAAATAATATACTCTCTATTCCTCCCTAACAACTCCCTAAGGACAGAGGTAAGTTCTCTATTGGGTGGGGACCTAACTTCACAAACGTCGTGAGTTCTTAATGAAGAAATTAAACTACATCAGAAAGACCCACCAGCTTTAGAGTTACAAGATTTTAGTCGATAATCAAGGTCACTGAACCGAAATCTGAAATCAGTTTCTCTCTGTCTTTCAATTACACGCTAGGATGAATTCTTAAAATAGAGAAAGCTAACCAAACGGAAAAGACTTGTCAGTTTCAGTGTGATAAAATTAAAAGTGGAATCATAAATTAAGGTACTGAGGCAGCCATGTCTCACGCTAAACCTAAACACAGAAGACACAAGCTCTATTGTTCACCATTATTGACTGTCCAAAGGGTATCGGGTTCGATATCTGGTGGAGAACACAAGTGTTTCCAGGTTAAACTGAAGGCCCTATCCACAGAACGTCAAAACTCCCTCTAGACAGAACACCTGTAATAATCCCATTATTCGCACAATAAATTTGTGTGCTAAGCATTACGTTGTAATAAAGTCACAAGGCTCGTCCATTCCATTTATAGTGCCTTACGATATGAGTTAAATTACAAAATAAAAAGTAATTTAAAAAAAAAACTTAAGAAAAGCGATGTGAAATTACATGAAAATCTTAGCATGACTATGAGAGTATATACTGAAGTGTAAGAGACAAATCCAAACATTTCATAAATGTAAAATCGAAAATTGTTAAAAAATAAAAAAAAAAAAAGTATGTTTGTAAGTCCCCAATATGGAGTGAAAATCCTCTTTGGAGAGAAAAAAAAGTGTGGTATTAAAGCAGCTACAAATTTGTTTCTCTTTGGTTCAGTTTAAATTCGAGGCAATCAGAAATAGGCTTGGCTTTCTCTTTTTGCTGTGGGCGCTCTGATGCAAGCAAAATAGACCCGTAGTCGGCGTGGGATTATAAAGAGAGAATGATTAACGCTCGCGTGCTCTGTGAGCCAAGGTGGAGGCTTGCCTCCCTCTTGAGTAAAAATGATGCGCCTATCAAAATGTCGGAGTTTCGCGGCTTCCAAGTAAGTCTAACAACAGAAATGAATATTGAGACCGATATTTCAATGTTTGGTGATATTATTTTGTTGAAAGAGAATTTAATTATTGGAATTCGTAATCCTGCCACGTGATTTTCAGTTGTATAAGGCGATGACAAAAAAGCATGGTTTTATTGAGCTTAGATATTTTCTCTATTATTTTTTTCAACTAATTCCCTAAAAAGTGTTTTAAATGTGTGTTTGGAAAAATTGTGTGGTCTTTTAGTTACGATAGGTTAAGTCACGCATGAATATAAGTAATTAATTTTTATGTAGACGCATGCGTAAATAATATAGAGGTACTTGAAGTATTATTTCTATATTTTTTATGAATAGATTTATGGTAGGCATTTGGATGGCATCTGTGGTAGATGCACGTAAACATTGAGAGAAATGTATATATTTTTTTATGCATGACTAGAGGATTTGTTGAGACACGTATCCATATAAATAATTAGTTTCAAGTGGAATTTTTGTTGGTGCTTGCAGCATTAGTTCTATCTTTTTCCCGGTTGAAAATTGTAGAGGGAACCCGGATGACATTAATGGGAGATGCTGGTAGAAGTAATTTCTTTCTGTTTAAGATGGTAGAACGGACCTTAATATTTTTTTCTTTTTTTTAATAATAATAATAATAGAAAAATTAAGCTCGTTGTATGATGCTTCTTTTGTATTTCTTTGGCTTTTGGAAAATGAATTGGGATCGATATTTTAGAACTGAGTATGCTCGCAGAAAGACTGGTTATTATTATTTTCTGTCGTTTGTAGACTGGTAGATTAGCTTTTCGTGGTTCTGTATACCGCGAAAATTGAGACATTTAAGGTGTAACTGGTTAAATAAATCGGTTTTTGGAATTTTGATACAACTATTACGGTTTGGGGAACCATAAATGGTGTAGTGGGGCTGTAGTGGATTTAGTTATTTGCAGTGGAAATAATATTTTTCTGACATATTCTGTTGGTGGTGAAAAAGCTAGGAATTCTACACAGGCGTACAGAAAGTAGAACTAAGGTAGAAAGGACCTCAAGTAGAATTGTTGTGGTAGTTGGATTATCTGGAGACACTTAGGGGATGGAGTACTTTCTAGGGAAGAAAGTCTGATCTGTTTCAGATTTTTCGTGGTTGATATGGATTAAAGAGAACCATCGGAGACCGAATAGAATCGAAAGTAACGTCCCTGGTTCGTCTAAATAGATTAATTGGTTTTCCTCCGTAAGTGTTGATTGGGCAGCAACGATAGCGGTTTCTGCTGGTGTATAATCTTTCTTAAATCAAATTCTCAGAAGACTGGTATTTGTAAGAGATATAATTGAACTCCTTGTGCTCTCACCTTGATAATTCCAATATTTTGCGTCCATCGCCCCATGAAGTAATATTTTTTTTAATCCCTACGTTCTCAAAGCAAGCCTATTTCTAAAATATTTAAAGTCGAATAATTTTCTTGGTTTCATCCAGCTTCCAACACGATTGAATTATCAATTTTAAGCTTATCTGCCTCCTTAAGCAGTTGTTGTACATATACCCTTTATTTGTAAAAATAGTAAGTAGATTAATTATGTTTTTTTTTTTTTTTTTTTTTTTTTTTTTTT
>JAGDQP010005243.1:11056-79702 GCA_022664845.1 Lepisma saccharinum
TTTTTTTTTTTTTTTTTTTTTTTTTTTTTTTTTGTAATTATACGTATACATATATACTGTGGGGTTCGTTTGGATTTATCAAGACTTCATAACCTCAAATTGTAAATGTGTAAATATCTATTTTTTTTATTTTTGTAAGGCTAAATAGTGATGTTTAATTTTAACCAAATCTAATTTTAAACCGTACAATCCTTAACCTTACACGTTGTATCACTTGCCTAATGCAAATTTGCAAGCGTCCGTATTAGATAATTGGCTACTTTTCCCTACACGTTAGAAATGCAATTATTTCAGTAATTATCAGCCGGAGTGCCGCGGCACATTAGTGTGACTGGTGACGGCCGCGAACCTGAAGAAATTAGTCTGCTGATCTGACATCAGCACACCGTTGAGAATTCTCGTGGTATAGTTAGCTACTATACAATGGAAAAAGTGCTGAAGGCTATTGGCACAAACTAGCAGAGCACTTGATGACTGCACTCTTTCGAGGGTACTGCTTTCGAGACTTCTCTCTGAGAATCTGCTATGAATGCTCAGGATTACTGGTGAGCCGGGAAGCAAAGGTCAGGACGTTAGGTGTGCCGCGAAACAAAACAGGCTGAGATCCACTGCTCGGTTTTACACCAAATCTCGGATATTTAACGCCCGATCTAAACGGGATATTCCTGGAATAACTTGTGCTATAAGTGTAGTTAAGATATCATCCTGTAAAACTTGAATCATAACGGACAGCGGGTCATACCAATTCCGAGACGTTAGACACTAGATCACAGAGTCAGGATAGCACGGTTTGACATTTTAATGTATATACGATTTATTCTAGTTCGAACATTCCGGAAACTTTGAGGTTTTCCTACTGGGTGGTTGTAAGCTTATTAAATATTTTTTTTCAGTAACACAGCACCATATAGTTTTAAGACTTCTGAACACTTCACACCTGACGGGAATCGTTGAATTTGAGTTTAATCTTTAAGTCCTTTAGGCAACTTTGGCTCAGGCTGGACGGATGATGGGATGAGTTGGTGGAATGAAGGTGGTGGGGAGAAACGGGAGAACCACCCGGAAACCCACGCACACGGTATCTGTCCAGCACAAAGTCCACATGACATGAGTAGGGATCGAACCGACGAACCATAGCACCAAAGATGAGCTCTACCACTGAGACTACGGCCCCACACCGGAATCGTCTCAGATCTTAACGTTACTGAAGAAATTTTGAATTTATTTATGGCCTAGGAAATTTCACCATGAGTAAAATGTTGGCGGGCCGCTCTCGGCTTTCCAAAGAAGTTACACTAATGCCCCATAACGTATTGGTTGTAATTCCTCTGTTCGGTTTTTTCTTCTAACGTTGGTTTTCCTTTTTCTCAGAAGCTAAGAATATGATACTGTCGCTTGAACAGAAACCGAAGTTTGATACATGTCCGAAAAGTGGGTTTTGAAAAGAAACTATAGATCGATTAACCAGCCGCTATAAGCGTCTTTCATAATGCACCCTTACACGCGTGACGGCGTGATGTAATTTGATTTGGAATAAATTATAATCAATAAATTATTTACATCGGTAAGACTGAATTTTGTGTATAGTTTACATTGACCTTTAGTCTATAAATAGAAAGATAGTAGCTTACGCATATATGTATATATTTAGTTGTTGTCTTCTACTTCCTGACATTACACAACACAGCAACTATTAAAGTTAAACGATTACATGCGTAACTGCGATTTCACCTCTGTTTATTATCCAAGTCCCTATCCCATCTTACATTTATTATTATAATTGATATACTATTTACTGTTTGATTACTTCTCTGTTACTTATTTTGGTTTTTACTAATTTATTTACTTAATTATACCTATATGCAGACCGTAAACGGTGACTAATAAACCCAGAACCAGGCTTTGAAATGAAGCTAAAACCAGTTTAAGTTTTATTTCTTCTTATATAAAAAACGCTCTTGCTTATCATAAACTAATAATAAAGACATCGCGTTTGCGAATCTCGTCATTTAAACAAAAGGAATTTATAATTCAACTTGCTATTGCATTATCAGTAGTTATTTTTCAGTTAATATTAAGGCTATTACATTATATATATCTTGCATCTCATTGTAAATGTACCCCCTCAGACACAGATAGACAGACAGAGAGACAGAGAGAGATTAGAAATTTAAGCAAGGGAAATGGGAAATGAAGGGCTAAAATCAATACTTACATGCTTCCAGAAATTTTGACACGACATGTTAATAGACTAACAATAAAAATACGCAGGCGGACCGGGGCCGCTTCGAAATTCAGGGTTCCTTCAAAATTCTGTCCAAATTCGTTGCTCAAAACTACGAAGTCGTGAAGCACTTCAACTTAGGGGGTTTCTGACATATCTTGTAACAGAACCAGTGGCGGTTATTAGGAACTCATTAATTCTGCTATGTAAGAATTTCCGAATTCCACAACGAAGTAACTTCAGAATTTCGCAATTGTAGGAAGTGAGAATCCCATAATCAGAAATATGAAATGTGACAAAAAATTGACATGGTTGTAGAAAAGAAACCGTAGCAATTCATTATTTCACTAATTGTGTAATGGAATTAAATTCGAAAATTTTCATTGCCATTTTCTGTTTAAGTGTGTGCAAAAATCTGCTATATCGTGATTACGGAGTATCGGAATATCAATTTTAATACTTAGGAAATCTAGATTGACCCAATTTCTAAATTTGGGATACAGGAATCTGGAAAATTTTCAGACAATCTCTGGCACCGTTACCTAGGCCCATAAGCATTAAACGTATAGGCCTGTGCACTGCCTTAAATTTAGTAATGGAAGTAAAATAGTTCTCATCTGTTCATTGAGACCATCAAATTCTGTGTTTAACTATCCGTTAGAGAAATGCAGAGAGAAAGTCTGAATGAGAGAAGAGGAAAGAGAGAAAAGGTAAAAATGTAGGTCTATAACATATTCACTAATTGCAATATTCTTTAAAACTGATCATCTGGAGAATTTCCTGCTAAACATGTATATACAGAGTGTTTCAGGATGAAAGGTAAATAATTGAGGAGGTGATTGTACATGACTAGTACATAAAAAAAGTTCATATAAACATACATGTTTTCCGACTTCACTGCAGAGATATACTTACAGAAACGTTGTGCCATTGTGACAAGTTTGACCCACTAGCACTACACAAAATCACTGCGAAAGTGAGATAACATGTTACAGGACACTAAGGTCATCTCTACAATGCACAAGTGTCAGATCAGGTGTTCGAAAATGTCACCATTAACCTCAATACACTTGCGGCCCCGCGCCAGCAATGATTGTGTACAGTGCCTCCCTGTTGCGACGAAGTTCGTCCGCTGCGTCCACAATGAGACCCCGAAGGCCCTCTGGTGTGTTCAGCGTATGGAGCACTATGTCATTCGACGTGCAATGTAACCCCCTTCCTTAGCACACAATACCCAGGCCGATGGATAGGACGCTTTGGGCCAGTTCAATGGCCACGTCGATCGCCGGACTTGCCACCCATGGATTACGGGATTTGGGGCTGGTTAAAAGACAAGGTGTATGCGCGTCAGGTGAACACACCAGAGGACCTTCGGGGTCGAATTGTGGACGCAGCGAACGAACTTCGTCGTAACAGGGAGGTACTGCGCCAATCTACACAATCATTGCTGGTGCGGGCCCGCAAGTGTATTGAGGTTAATGGTGACATTTTCGAACACCTGATCTGACACTTGTGCATTGTAGAGGTGACCTTAGTGTCCTGTAACATGTTATCTCACTTTCGCAGTGATTTTGTGTAGTGCTAGTAGGTCAAACTTATCACCATGGCACGTTTCTGTAAGTATATCTCTGCAATGAAGCCTGAAAACATATATGTTTGTATTAACTTTTTTTATGTACTAGTCATGTACAATCACCTAATCAATTATTTACCTTTAATCCTGAAACACCCTGTATATCACTTTATTTCTTTGGTAAGATATAGGAACTTACAGAAATGAAAGGGAAATATTTGTTTAGACCTCTATTATTACATATTCCACATAAAGTCCAATCACGAGACAGAGAAAGAATTTCGACGGAAAAAGAACGAAACACAGACGGAGAGAAAGAGAGAGTTTTTACACAAACACACAAACAAACAAAAACAGAGAGCTAAAGGAAGATACAAACACGATAAGATGTAAGAAAGGAAAAATGAGAAAGTGAAAGCACAATAGATTAACAATGAAACAATTTCATTGATGTATTACAATCACACACATACTTATTAATATCTCCACTGTCCAATGATTTGCATTTCGTAGCCAGGGCATCATTTTCATACAAGTATAATTTTAAATAAAAATCGTGGCTTAACTGGGAACCGAACCCAGAGCTACAGACAAAATCTAACGCGTTAATCATTATACTACATCGTACACAGTTATCTACTCACTAAGATCATATTACAATTGTATTTCTCAGCATCAGAAGAATGGAAATTCACGCCACTGGCGTTGAAAAGACTTATTCACTACTTTGAACATGTCTGTTTAGAAGCTTTTACAAGGTCACACTCAGTTTGACGTAATAGTACAGACAGCTTGGTTGTTGCTCGCAAATTCTATACTTCATGAAGAGAAGATACTATGGTCTTATAGACCAGCAGGAAAAATATTGTTGTTACGACCAGGGCTCGAACCCATGTCACTTTAGTATTGATTTAGAAAGCAAGCGCTTTAATAATGAGCCATTTTTACAGCTGAAGAAATACTGCCAAGATTTGTCTTATTAAAACACCAGCAGATTGAGTCACACCAAGTGGACTGTCGTAAAACAAACTTACTGGTTGTGTAAGGAAATACATTTATTTCCATCTGCGCAGTTGTTTTCGTAACAGAACAAGCCTAGGTTTTGCACTTACTTTTTTCCTCCAGAGATTCTCGTTTAAATCCACAATGTATATTTTTATACGTATAAAAGCAGTATAACAATTCATTTTGTTAAAGGAGCTCTACTTATTGGTGCAAATTCCTTTATGGAAATTAATATTATTAGAATGAAATGTTATTAGCATTTTTCCTCACACTTTACGCGCAAAACTGGAAAATGGGTAACCGGTTCATTCCATGACAAATCATTCAGTTTTAGAATAATTGGTTACATCACCATTTTAGAATATTTATGTGGGTTCCTACATATCTGAAGATATCCAAACCAGTTTTGAAAAAAAAAGTTATGCCTTATTTCTGCCGGGTGTTTTCCCAACATGGTGGATGGCGTTTTTTACTCCCGTAGACACTGTAACATCCTCACATTTCGTTCGTCATTCCATTTCTTATAGGACGTCATCCTCAATAGTGTTTTTAGGGCGAATAGAAGGCAATTTTTTTCCGCTTTTCTTCGCCATAGTGGCTTTTCTTAAATACTTCAAATATTATGATTCAATAATAGTTATTAATCTTGTTTTTCTCGACTTTGTATGTCCAGTTTTACGTGCTTGTCGGTTTTGAGCGATAGCAGACGATATTTGTTGTAGCCGTTGAATGTTGTATCTATCGCAAGTTGTGGTCTTTCCACGATAGATCACAGCAATGTGTCACAAGTGAAACATGGTAATAAAAAGGGGGTAAGCCGCCTGCTACAACAACCAAACAACTAAATTAACAGATTAAGGTGTCGATTTAAGCTGCAAAGAAGACAAAATTGCATCTTATTTATTGCTTGATTTCACCTATATAAAAATTGACGACAGTACGTGTGAATTGCTGCCCGTTAAGAAAAACAGCGATAGACGTCCTGTGTTAGAGTGATTGTGGTTACTGGGTTCAGGCGTAATCCACGGAATGTACAGGTATGAAATATCAATTCTTGCTTAGTGGAAGTCTTTCCGTTTGCAACGTGGTATAGTGGTTGGGAGACTTTCTCTTTGAAATACCTGAAGTAACTATCATATGTGAATAGGTTCAGAATTTATTTCAGCTGGAAGTCCTCCGGTGTAGTGAAATTATAAGACATAAAAAATTTGATTCCTTTTTTATGCACAATTGATTCCTTGCGTCCAACATTTTGATTAATTTCACTCTCAGATATTGCTTATAAATTTTTCCATGGAGATGTGTTTTAGCATGATGGGATAAACTTTAGTACAAGAGAGTATTCAGTTCCCCCTCCCCCCGTTTCCGACATGTAGCTTTGCCGATCATTTCTGGAATTCCTCTGTGACGAAAACCAAAACGACAAGTTGGGTGCTTGCCAGAAAAAATAGTAGGGATAATGAGTAGAAAAGGTAGGATAATAGATTCGCTCTGCAGCTGAATGTTCCACCAGAGGAACGTTGAGGGCCACTATAAACCGAGGCTGATTCATTGATGTCAAGTTTAAGCGCTTGTGTTCTGAGGTTCAGCGCTGCGTTGAGGTGAGCCTTTGTATTTCAGCTTTATCTTTGGAGGACCTAGGTTTAAGTGATAGAGTTATGTTTATGAACTCGTTCAGTGAGATATTTGCTGATTCTTTCCCCCTTTATCTTCTGGTTACATTTTTAAAGGAGCTAGTCCAGATTGCTTTAGTATTCGAAATATAGCGCAATATATATGCTTTGTATAAATTTTTGTGTCTCTCTCTCCTTCGTACTTTTCTCCAGTGTTCTTTATCCCGCCATTTTCTCATGCCTTCAGCCAGCCCACTTGTTCCATATGTAAAAAACTGTAAACTTTATTTTTATATGGGCCAGTCTAGTAACTTTGGACTAAGGCCCGTCACGATTCGCCCTTTAGCTGTTAAAATCCACACCCATGCCGGGACTCGAACCCGGGACCTTCGAGCCGATGGCCTACCGCCGCAGACTGCTCGGCCACTTTGTTCCCTATGTGTTTTGAACAGGGTTTTTCTCGGGAAACTTCAACTTTCTGTCCTGAGGTGTTGTCAAAGGCTCATGCTCGATTTTTATTGACTTGCCCTTGTTTTTCTTCTTTCCTGTTTATTTTTCTTTACCCTTTTTCTATCCTTCTCTTCCATCTTTGACAATCACCCTTGCCTTTCTATTTTAGAAGAAGTGCTTTGTTGGTATCAAACTTTGATATCCTAGTTTTGATCTCGCCCAGCTGGACAGTGAGCCTCGCTTGTGCGCTGATGTCCTCCCCTTGCAGGACATTTCAACATGTACGGAAATCTGAATATCTAAAATAAAAAAACACAAGAACTTGAGAGCTGAAACAAAACCCGCTCCTGAAGTGTACTTTTGAAGATGTAGAATCACGTTTTCTGAAAATTAATTCTGTTACTTCAAAAATTAGGCTAAAAATGGGTAAAAAATTGTATAACATTCGATTTTTAAACCAACTTTTTTGGGTGAAAGAGTTGAATAAAAGGTTGAAAATTTTTGTAATAGTTAGGTCTACCAACCTGGTGTCTGCACGCAAAAAAATTATGGCCCTAAATCACACTCCTTTTTTCTACGGGGTTCAAATACGGAAAAATCTGAATTTGGTGTCGAAGATGATTTCTATGTGCTTAACTCACAGCAGAAATCGCAATTCCTATTTCAATGTGGTCCTCTAGTCAGTAGGGATGGCCACAATTTTTCGAAAAAATAATTTTTCGAAAACGAAAAGGACGATGCGAATTTTTTTTTTGAAAAACGAAAAACGAAAAATTTGTCGAAAAACGAAAAATTGTCGAAAGACGAAAAATGAAAAAATCGAAAGAAGAAAAATTTCGAAGACGAAAATTAAAAAAAAACAATATAGGAAAAACTAGAAATTGTTCGAAAGACGAAAAAGGAAAAGAACTTTTGGCAAAAAAAAAAATCCACGAATAAAATATTTATTTTAATGCAGTTAATGTAACTCATGGTACTTTGATATAACTAATGTTTCTATGTAGTTATAGATATAAAAAATATAGCTAGTTCTATGTAGGCTGATACTGAATGTCAGTAGATTTTGCTTATTTAACAGTCAGTAGCAGTAGCCGCATTGGGTATTAATTAATGTTACAGTTTTTTCTTATACACGTGCTGTTTATGCGTAATATGAAAGAAGGATTAAACTTAGGGAAAGTCCCGAAATACGTTCAATATGTACGTACATTGGTTACGGCTTAAGAGAATTCGGCTATTCTCCGAAATCTGTTTGTCTCAATGTGATTGTGAACTCGGTTTCGTGAAACCTACATCGTTCTCATTTACCGCTGACCATGGGCAAGTCAAACATATTGGAACACTTTACTCGCGACAAGGGCAGTTCAAAGTGCAATTACTGCGACATATTAATCCACAACAGAGGTACAACGACTGGTTTGTGGTATCACTTAAGAGCACGCCACATAGGTGTTATTCCGAGTACATCCCGACATCAAGTATTAAAAGATGATATTGAAGAAAATACACATATAGTGCAGCCAAAGAAACAAAGCTAAGAGATAAAATGTTACAGCTTGCAATAGATGTATCAATGGAAGAATGGTTTATTTATTTATTTTTCTAGAACTTATGAAATTATTTCGTAAACTCTAATTTTATTTTTACATTAACTCTTCACAAGCATAGCGAAGATCTTCTAATCGAGACGTTTGGCATTTGTGTTGTCTGTCTCACTCTCTCTCGCGAGTCACGATAACTGCCGAATGCGTGAACCGATTTGAATGAAACTTCCACAGATTGTTTATTGGTTCAAATGACATGTCATGCTCGTTGGGGAAGAAAATCCGACCATGCGCAGGGTTTAAGAAAAACCTTAAATAGCAAAAATGTAGAAAAATGAAGAAAACAACAATGAAAAACGAATTTAATGGACTCTTTTCTGTTACAAGAGCTTTTTATAAATGTGCAAACATACTTCGGAGATTTCGGGCTATTAGTTCCGAGGGAGTGGGGGTAAATCGGACACGGGTGTAGCCAGAAAATGAAAAAGGGGGTGTTCTAAAAGTGCATACTGGCGAATCCAAATGAAAGTTTGACAGGTTTATCGCGAGGTCTACTACTGTTCGAAGAACCTTAAGGTAAATGTAAAGCAACGATCTCCAACAAAAGATGGCAGCACTACCTCCATATACGTCTAATGTATTTTTACCGTTGCATGAAATTTCAATGCTGCTTTCCACAAATTCAAGCCTAGAGAGTTCTAACTTTGAGGGAACAAAGTTCATAACCAATTCAAGAGTTCTATAAATGCCGATTTTTTTTTTTTTCGTTTTTCTTCGTTGTTGAAATCATTTGATTGTTGTTGTGAATATCAAAACGTATAACAATGAAGTTCTTTCAACATAAAACTAAAAAGAAAATTAAAAATCGGTATTGATCGAACTCTTGAATTGGTTATGAACTTTCTTTTATGAAAGTTAGAATTCTCTAGACTTGAATTTGTAGCAGCAGCACTTAAATTTCGTGCAACGACAAAATACATTAGACATATGCGGAGGTAATGCTATCATCTTTTGTTGGAGATCGTTGCTTTACATTAACTTTAATACTAGTAATTGATCGAGCGAAGTGAGGCTCGGCATTTGTGTTGTATGTGTGTGTTTAACGATAACTGCCGAACGCGTGAACCGACTCGGATGACACTTTCACAGATTGTTTATTGGTTCAAAAACTTTATTTTTATATGGGTCACTCAAGTAACTTTGGATTTCGGCCCGTCACAATTCGCCTTTAGCTGTTAAAATCCACACCCATGCCAGGACTCGAACTATGGCCTACCGCCGCAGACCGCTCGGCCACCCGGCCGGCTATTGGTTCAAATTACAGGTCAAGTTCGTTTGGAAAGAAAATCGGATAAAGGGGAGAGTATGAAACCCCTAAACGTGCAAATGTAGAAAAAAACAAGAAAACTATTATTATATACCTGGTGTGTAAATATGAATGCGGAATTTGTGCATAGCTGTCACTGTGGTTACCGTAAAACTGCGTCCTTGGCGCCACTTGCTTGTTTTGACTGCTGATAACGATTTGCAACCAGACAGGTTTCATGTCATAGTGTAATGTTTAATAGCGTTGAATATGGCGCAATTTGTACCTACAAACTACGATGTGCGGACAGCATTGATTTTTTGTTACCATTTGAAGAAAACTGCTGTAGAATCGCATCGCATGCTTGTCGAAGCTTACGGTGATCACGCTCTTGGTAAGTCACAGTGCTATGAGTGGTTCAAAAAAAATAAAAGTGTCGATTTTGACGTGAGAAACGAAGAACGTGGACCACCACCGAAAAAGTTTGCAGACAGCGAATTGCAAGCTTTGTTGGATGAGGATGACGCTCAAACGCAACAACAACTCGCGAATCAATTAAATGTAACACGAGAAGCAGTTTCCATACGTTTAAAAGTCATGGGCAAGATTCAGAAGGTGAGAAAACGGGTTCCACATGCATTGACTGAACGACAGCAAGAAAACCGAAAAACCACTTGCGAAATTCTGCTCGCCAGGTACAAAAGGAAATCATTTCTCCATCGAGTTGTGACTGGTGACGAAAAGTGGATCTATTTCGAGAATCCTAAGCGTTAAAGATCATGGGTAACTCCAGGAGAACCGGCGACATCGACTGCAAGACCAAATCGCTATGGACGGAAGACAATGCTTTGTGTTTGGTGGGATCAGAAGGGAGTGATCTATTATGAACTGCTGAAACCTGACGAAACCGTTAATACCCAACGTTACCGACAACAAATGATTCGATTTGCATCAAGCTTTGCTTGAAAAGCGACCAGAGTATGACCAAAGACAACTAAAAGTGATTGTGCTTCACGATAATGTACCCTCCCACACAGCAAAACCGATCAAGAAAACGATTGCGACGTTTGGCTGGGAAATCCTTCCACATGCGGCTTACTCATCAGACTTGGTGCCTTCCGATTTTCACTTATTTGCATATCACTTGCTGACAAGCGCTTCACATATTACGAGAATGTACGAAAATGGCTTGATGACTGGTTTGCAGCACAAGAGGCACAATTTTTTTTGGTCTGGCATCCACACATTGTCGGAACGGTGGCAGAAATGTATCGCTAGCGATGGCCAATACTTCGAATAAAACAGTTCTTAGCATTGTCATCCAATCACTGTGTCTTTTCTGTACATAAATTCCGGTTTCATATTTACGCACCTGGTAAAAACGAATTTAATGGGCTGCTTTCTGTTGTAACTTATAAGAGCTTTATAATAGGGATGGCCACAATTTATCGAAAAAAGAATTTTTCGAAAACGAAAAAGAGGATGCGATTTTTTTTTTCGAAAAACGAAAAATCGAAAAACACTTTTTTCGAAAATGGCCATCACTACTAGTCAGTGCCAGTGGATTTTCTCCTCCGTCATACTATGCAAATGTGATATCTTCACAAACCTAACATTTTTCTTCTGTGTAGCAGTTGAATATAAGGTTGCAATCAATAGAAATGCTTCGACCTACCAACAGAGTGTCTGTATTCAAAAAACCGTTTTTAATTCAGCTCTCTAGTTCTGCTTTTTGAGATATTCAGATTTCCGTACAAGTCTACGGGACTAAAAAAACGCCACCCCAGGAGAAACAAGGGCATAACATTTTTCAAAACTGGTTCTGATATCTTCAGATATGTAGTAACCCACATACGAAAAATATTTTTTTTTTCTAAATCGTGATGCAACTAATTCTTCTAAAATTGGATGATTTGACATGGAATGACCCAACTGAATCGTTTATTTCAGAAACCCGCTAAATGCACTTTTTGAAACTTTAGGGAAAACGAAAAAAACTGTCTAGCTCTGATAATAATAACTGAGGGGTCCACAAAATTTGGAGTAGTAGTTAATTTGCTCGGGAATTGGATGATGCCTGTAACTAGAATATAATAGTTATTCCGTAATTAATAAAAATTGATATAAAAATTTCAGTTAACGGGTTTCTGCAATAAAACTAGTTGTGTCGGAGGAAAACGTAAAGTTTGCAAGCGAAATAATAACATTTGCTGTTTTAGTCTGTTTTTTTTTTAAAAAAAAACACACGATGTTATTAACTATACCTATGTAGTTTAGTATCAAATAAGAAGTCAGAGCATGCTTAGAATAGAAATGTACCCATAGTAACAACGGTAACCACGTTATCAGTGTCCTACAAAAGACAACACGATGCCCTGCTAAACTACTAGGTATGTCTGTCTGTCTGGAACTACTCATCTTCATATTCTCTGTCGACGTTACACATGGCTTCTGTCGTTGTAGAAATCTTCATAACCTGTAGTGTAAGCACTCATCTTAACCTGGTCGTCATTTTTTTTTTTTTTTCTTATTGATAGGTACCTTTCCAGAAGGGTAAGCTCTGACTGTTGGCAGGTCAGGAACGTCCTTGTACTTTTTTAAGGTGAACGTTGAGGACATGAACCCATCAATGAACTGCTGAACAGTCACCTTTCCTTTATTGGCCGTATTAAATTCAAACTGTTTGTACAATGACACTTTGAATGGGACCTTTTTGTCCTTAGGCACACCGCTTCTTAACGTTTCATCAGAGTTCACATGTCATTCACCAAAGATCTTCTCACTGGTTATTTGGTGGACGGAGAAACGTCCAGTTGTACTGGCTAAGAATCAGCTCTGCGTACTGGTCTGGCGTATACACTCTGTCTACTTTTCGTAAAACACGTTTAATTGATCCAAAATCCCGATCACGGTAAAAATGAATATCCTCTTACTGGAAAATAGTGCGTGACAGTTTCAAAGACTCCCCGATTTCAAAGGTTCATTAGAAACTGCACAACAGTGTGGTTCTTATTTTGGCTAGATGGGCTGTCGCTGAAAAGAACTAGTGTTTTACTTCACTCGAAACTGTTTCGTTTAAGTAATGTAATAACTGTGAGCAAACTTCATCGGGCGATTTGTTCGTTTCACCTTCATGATAAAGGTAGATATGTGCTTTGTTGGTTTTCAAATCATGAATACCAAACACACAAAGCCAAAGTTGACGCATATAGCAAACTTCCTGAACAGGTGTGTTCGGCAAGGGAAGATTTTGCATGAAATCAAAACACAATGCAACTTGTCTTCTCATCCTTGTTTCCACTCATTTCTGTTAGTTTAGAATAAAATTTCTTAGCCCTCCGCTTGTGTATCATTTGTTCAGCGGTGACGCTACGTTTGACGTCGCTTAAACAAGGGTCTCGTGATTTTGCGCTAAAGCTTTCACACTGGCTACAAACGTCAACTTGTGACCGCCCGAAAGAATAATTAAAGTTCTCTTTGAAATATTTATAGTAAAAATTATACTTGACTTTACCTTTCATGTCAGGGTGTTTGGTTAAAAACATATCATACATTTTTTAAATGTTCAACCTTGTATCCAAATAGTGTTTCGGTTTGCCCCCGTAATGGGTTTCCTTCACTTCAAATTGCGATATATGTTCATGTATAAGAACACATACATTATCTTCAATAGCATTCCCACTGCGGTTCTTGCCTCTCCTATCGATAGGTGTTTTATTTTGAACTAATAAGTTAGTCAGCCTTGCCACGCGATCCCGAGAAACTCCATGGAGTTGTAGGAACACATTTTTGCACACTGGAGTAAGAACTCCGTTGATTCTTATCTGGTACTTAAACGTTTTGCTTCTTTTCACTGAGCGTGAAGTTTCACTGGCACCAGCATCACCTTTGTTTGTTTTCACCCTACGTTTTACTTCGATTAATGTTTGCAAATATGTATCTTGCATGTTTTTTGTCTCTAATCCATAGAAATAATTTCAAATCTTATTTATTTTTTTTCATCATCAATGGATAAACTGCAGTTACCTGGACAATGGCACAAAATTTCATCTGGAACAGATCTCCTTGGCACCATATTACCTTTATAGTTCTTGTATTCTTCCCCCTTGACTCTTGCTTTGCGTATAACATTTCGTTGGTAATAGTCTTCATTGATGACACCACGTTTTCTTTTTGTTGGAGGTTCATCGTCCGAACTAGTACTTGACATTGCAACCACAGAATGGAATACAAACCGGGCAACGGATCTTATAACAGCACTACTCTCACCCGTACACAACACTCCTCAATGATAACTGTTGAAACATGTCAACGAAGGACGTGCACTGAAACAAAAACGCAACGAATGTCGCTAGCAGTGCAGTGTTGCCTCGATATGTTCACATTAGATTTACTGCAGAAACACGTTATGTGATATCACTTGACGGGTTTCTGCACTAAACGCCATGTTCGGTTTTAATAATAACCCATTTGACGTCATGGCAGGCGACTGGTTTCTGCACTAAAGTGTGTGTTTAGAGTATGAGTATAACTTATTCCGTACAAAAGTCATTTTGTGACAAAATGTCGGTTGACGGGTTTCTGAAATAAACGATTCAATTACGTATGTTCCAGTTTTTCGCATAAAGTGTGAGGAGAAATGCTAATAATAATAATTTTCATCAATAAGAAAAGCGGTTTTAACAAAGTGAATTTTTATACTGCTTTTACACATATAAACTAGAATCTCTGGAGGAAAAAGTAAGTGAAAACTTCGAAAAGGCAACGCAAAAGAAGAAGCAACCACAGGCTTGTTCTCTTACGAAAACAACTGCGCAGACGGAATCCAAATTTCTTCGTGTCTATATGCTTTATTTCTCATTCTTTCTTTATGACATATATGTTTTAGATTTAATATATCTACTTCTAGATGGCTGAGGCCAAATAGTACCTGACGCTTTGTTTCATTTTTTAACCTTTCTAATTCCAAGCTAAAAAGAAATGTGCAACATCAACTTTTCTCTTGTCTGTCTTTTTCTATATTCTCCCGCAATAATTTATACATTTTTTGACAGATTATTATGAAACTGTATCAGAATACTGTCCTATATTCCTTCAAGTACATAGGAATACTTGTTTGCATATGAGTCGTCCACTTGCAAAACCTGCTAAACGCATCATAAACGGAACCGAGGAAATAGTCGGAAACATTTTACGGCTGAGTCACACAATAGGTATCATTATTTGTTTGTTTTTAAAGACGCAAAAAATTCCCGAGTTGACTGTTAAAATCCCTATAATCTCACTTAAACCACTTTTTTTATTTTAAAAAAAAAATAGTTTTCGCTTAACAGGTTTTGCACGCGTAAAGCAAATTAGACGGGTTTTGCTAGTGGACGTTCGGCCATCTTGCGAACGTACGCACTTGAATATGCATCTTACACTTTCAAAAGATGTAAAATTAATGTTTGCAATAATGACAACCGAAAGCTTGCATTTTCTCACAGGGTCATTTCTAGTAAAATTTGATAATTATGCATACAAATAATGAAAAATCAAAGTTTTGATACATTTTTATTATTGAATTTGAAAAATTGTGCTTAGAACAAGAAAATTAAAACACACAAGGTGAGTGACTCACGAACATACCAACAACATATTGGCATCTGAAACAAACAAACATTTCTAACAAACAAACAATGCACAAAAATGCATGCACTAAAAAATAGACATAAAATGAAAATAGTCTTCTGAGATGCGAAGGTTGAGAAATTCACGCATCTATGTTACCAAAAATGACGGCATTTCGTACATTTTACGAAATTTCGATATCCTGTTCGTCTAACAGCTCAAAAGGATTTTCTGGGGTATTGTTTGCTTTCGCATGATCAACGTCTATAAACTGAGACTCGATGACTGCAACTTCAATTTCATTTGTACTGTTTGCACTGTCATTCATCTTAAATAACTAATATTTTACCAGCCTAATATTACAATCCCTGCACATACTTCGCTTACGGTTAACTTCAACAAAGTCATGTAAATAAACAACGCACTGTTGATTATAGCCACAAGGCGGTTGAAAGCAGTGTTGACAATATCACTGCATGAAAATCAGAGCTGCCGAAATAAACTATAGGGAGAGGGAAAAGCAAAACATTGTCTTTGAATTCCCTCAATGTAAAGTTCAGAGATTTTAACAGGTTTTGCTTGTGTATTGTTCCGGGCGGCCATGTTACGATTGAGATTTAGCTAGCTTTGCAAGTGAAATTGTTTTAATAGGTTTTGCTTGTGTAGCCATAGCAAATTTAACAGGTTTTGCTAGTGGACGTGACTTTCTCATTGCATTTTTAAGCGATTTTAGAGGGTTTTGCTCCTGGCTAACTTCAGATCTTTGAAGAAGACACTGAGACAATTCAAATGCACATTATAACTTGATTTTTCTAAAAATTATCGTTTAATAGGTTTTGCAAGTGGACGACCCATATCTATTATATAAAATTCAGATATACTGATAGATGCGTACTGTATAGGCGTGTGTTTGTTCGCTATAGAAATCCACACCGAGGATAAATATGCACCAATACGGTAAGAAAAGGACTATAGGCTGTTTCCTAACAATATGTACACTGGAGAGTCAAAATCTTTGCAATAAATATCTTTTTATTATTATTCTCATATCCACACCGTTTCAGTAATATACAGTGAATTAGGTATGGGTTTGTGTGTTAACAAGCGGAACACCGTAGGTTCTCTCTCCTTTCAATACATAACAATGGTGCACAAAATTTCTTGCGATAAGTTACCAAATCATTCTGGATTCTCAATCCACACCGTTGACGATATGCACCAAATTTTGCATGGGTCCTTCACTTAACCAGGGAAAGGCCGTAGGCTAATTTTCTCCCAATAGATTCACTGGTGTGTCCTAATTATTACATTAAGTATCGAATTCATTAAGGGTGCCGAATCTTTAAATCCTTAAAACCCCACTCTTAGATAGCTACGTAAAATGTGTATTCTAAAAAAAAATAAAAAAAGGAAAAGAAAATGAAAGAAAAAAAGGAAAAGAACAAGAAAGAAAAGAAACCTTAATGCTAGATTTCTCGCAAAGCTTTCACGAATAAAATATGTTAATTCTTATTTTTTCTCACTTCATGGAACTACTCCATGGAGCACTTCCACTTCCGTTTGGCTGGATAAGTATCTTTGGTCGCAGCATGTCACTTGTTGGGTGTATTATGTCCTTCGGGTAAGATATCGGAAGGATGTGGAAGGTATATTCTAGGTACCATCACGGCATTCACCTGGTAAGACTGATGAACACACTGGAATGTTCGTCAGGATGGCTGGCGTAAGATGGATTCGAACCACGCTGACATCTCCAACCCTTACCCGAAGTTACCAATCGCAACTACTGGACTATGGGATCTGGTAGGTCTCCATACTCCTTTGTAACGCCATTCTATTTGAATCGTTCGGATAGAATCGCCATAAGAAATTTGCCGCCGGTGAACCGACAGCGAATTTTCGACCCGGCGACAAAGATGCGGCATTAGTCTAATTCCGACGAAGGACCGCAGGATCCAAGCGGCGAACCGCGTCGGGCTGCCGTCGGCCCGTCGTCATTTTCCTCATGGGGATAATGTTAATTTACAAACTTTTGCAATGCCTCGACTTTGAACACCTAAAGAATTGTCTGCTAGTGCCTAACGTTAACTCTATCTAAAACGATACTGGACTACTCGATACTATTAAAATAAAAATAAATATCTGAAGCCAGAGAAACGAAAGATATACTAATGATACAGTTCATGAACATGTCTACTTTCTTTTGTTCTACATGACTGCAAATAGAATATGTAATTATATCAAAATCCTAGCTCTACTTATTATATATATATATATACATATATATATAATAAATCAAAGCCATATTCAATCCACTAGTGGATGAGGCCTCTCCCCGAAGCGAGGAGTTGGTCTACTGCTCCCACGCTGACCAGACGGGTTGGGAGAGAAGAGCTGAAGCTCTCAACTGTGATCGCTACTTTTATTCACAGCAGCTCGCCAATTGTCCTCACGATGCTGGGTCAACACCGAAATTTTTGAGCCCCCATAATATATATATTTATTATTATTATTATTATTATTTGTTGTTGCATTTTTTTATAATTTGCCCCAGGGTTACTGTCGACTTAACTGTCATAAATTACTACCACATGGTTCGAGAAAGGCACTCGGCAGCGGGCTCCTTCCTGTCTACTTCTTCCTTCTTGTCTTGCACAAACTGTAACGAAACAATTCTTTCCTTTTCTCCCTGAATGGCTTGTACGCTCGGTAAAGGGTATAAAATAAACTTTTTTTCCTGTGTAATCTGGATATTGTCGCCATCAGAAAGCTAATACTAAAAATAGAATTTGATAATCATACGTTGTATTAACTAAAGGAATCAAGTATTTTAAATAAAATTGCAGTGGATAATGAAGTAACTTTTCATAAAATTCCCAAAGAAATATTCAGGTACATTTCCAATCTGAAAATCTTGGGAAGTTATGTATTTAGTTCAATATATGTGATATTTAAAGAGTAGAAATATATAATGGACTAAGCAACAAAAATGTCAATTCTGAGATTTCTTGTTGTCATACTCCACATTCATAGACGTTGTAATGGAAAACGTGGTAGTTATCTCAAAATAGGAAAAAACATACCCTTGTATTTACACGGGTATTTCCTTCAGAAAAAACAAAATGAAAATTTTGGTGCTTAGCCAATTATATAGGCCTATTTCCACTTTCACAAAGTAAAGTAATAATTACATGTTCATGTAAATAAGCCTTCAACTTTACTGTTTACATAATACTTGTTGATTTCGTTGCGTGATTGCATCAGTATATATACCTTTGTGCATAAATGACATCGTATTAAAGCCGCCGTGCTGATCCCTCCGCACATGTTATTGTGCCAACTCCACCGTCAAGAAAGAAACCATGTTGATAGCAGGAAAAAAGGCTGATATTGACATATAACACTTCCCACACAGAATTCACGTAGGCCCATACAAATATATGACAAAACTTGAACAGAACTGGCATGACTCAAACTTGCCTAAAGGCCGTCAATAAATTCAATCATCTTGGCAGAAATATATAGAATCGTTTAATCAATGCCGGCCTATTGTGCGACCTCAGGGTGGACGAGCGGTTAGAGCACTCGCTTTCTGTTGGTGTGGTCACGGGTTCAATTTCCTTCTGTTCGTGCGCGGATGATTTAGATTTAATAGAGGACGATATAGATGCACTACAATGTAACATTAATGTTCTAGTAGAAGCTTGCGATGAGATAGTCTGTAGGTGAACGTAGAGAAAACAAAATTTATGAGAAGTCGAAACACAGAAGATGAATCAAATCGAGACAATACAACAATAAAGAATGAAACCATAGAGAAAGTATACAAATTTAAATACTTGGGATCATATGGATCATAAGTAAAAACGAGGTTACGGAAGAAATAAAAAGTCGTTTAACATCGGGCAACTCCTGTGTCTAATCAGTCCAGAAACCCTTAACCTCGTAATTAATACCAAGTTGAAATTGAAAATATACAGAACGATATTATAGTTATTTTTTATTTATTTGCTTGCACTTCAAACAGGGATTCATAGCCCCAATTACAAGAGTACCATACATTGTTTTTAATACACATAAAACACAATTGGTTATAATCTGCGCATACGAGCAGTGAAGTTTAAACAATTTAATGTCAGATACAAGGCAGAATTCAGTCTACGTCTGAGCTGCCTAGGTAAGAGACTCAATTTTAAATTCTAAGGCATAATTATGACTTTATATACAATATTCATTTATTTGTTAAATTTAACACGGCATATTTAATAGCATTGTGAAATTCCTTCCTTTTCATGTGAAATACATTAGGATTTTAATTAGCTAAGGTATTAAAGATTATGCACATTCTCCATAAAGGTGATTTGCAAAGTACGTCTGTTCTACATTTTTTGCAGAAAAATATTTTAGTTTCCCAAACGAGTTTTTAAAGTAGGGATGGATAAACCTATTTTATTTAATAATGATGTATCATTGATCTGCTTGTTTAGTATTTTAAAAGAAATATCATATCATTTATTTGTCTTCTCTGTTGGAGACTAATAAGACCATAGTTTGTCAGCAACGATTGAAAAGTATCAAAACGAGGATAAAATTTCGTATCTCTAAAATGTAGAACCCGAAGAAATTTGGCTTGTATACCGCTTCAATTTTTTGTGTATTTCTAAACTTGGTTCTCATATTAAAAAGGCATATTCCAATTTGGATCGAACGTATAAATTATAAAGCGTGATAAGTGAATTGGTGTTCCGAAATTCCCTCGCTAGGAGAAGAATGTAACCTAGGTGATCAATGGTATAGTCTTGATGTTTTTTAAATGTTAGTTGCGAAACTGTGGTACACTTTATGTTTATATGGGCTAATCTAGTAACTTTGGACTTCGTCCCGTCATGATTCGCCCCTTAGCCATTAAAATCTACATCCATGCCTCTGCCGGGACTCGAACCCGGGACCTTCGAGTCGTTGGCCTACCGACGTAGACAGCACGGCTACCCGGCCGGCATGTCAGTTGCGAATCATAAATAATTTCAAGATATTTCACTACGTTCAATCGATTGATCCTTTTCATTATCAATATTATATTGGTATGTGTGCTGCGTTTTTCGTTTTGTGTATGTTACAACCGAACATATAATAATAATAATAATAATGACAGATGGATAGGGGGAATAGTTCGAAAGAGGAAAAAACGAAGATTATATTCAATCGTAGTTGGTAAGCCGGAGGAAAAGAGGCTGTTGGGAAGACCGAGAGATCATTGAAATGACAATATTAGAAGGGATCTTCGAGCCTTAGATGTTTGTGATGAATACTGGGTTGATCTTGTTCAGGATGGAATCCAATGACGAACGTTTGTTACTGCACTTGCGAGTTCCGTTAAGCCATGGAGGAAGTTAGTTACTTAGTCAGTTAGTTGTGAAAAAGTCACTCGTGAGTTCTGAATCAGTAATTCGGTATAACTGATAGAGGGAACACCTCCAATAGCACGATATTCCTCCACTCTCCTCTGTCTCCCTCTTTGGGATAAGCATAGTATTTTCACAAAGAAGAGTATGTTCTCTAGCTTTTCTCTGCTACGATATTATCGCGACGTTTAAATTTTCAAGGGACTGCGTGAAAAGCAAGGTGGCGGATGGTCAAAAACAAACACTGCCTCTCTGCTCAAACCTTGCGAAGGACTTCAATATATACTTCAATTCATACAATACCCTGCCTCCCTAGTGTTACACAACGGTGCTTGCATGCTACTTACGAAACATACTCATATACTTATGACAAGAGGATGTAGTGAGGGTAGTGAAATAAGAGAAAAGGTGTGGGGTCTGTACCAAGGATCGAAAGGAAAATTTCGACGAAACTGAACGCTCTACCTTCGATACCATGTTGTTGCCTTTCGGGGTCTATGATTGCTACACTGACGAAACGGAGTTGGCAAGTTCCAGACGTTCACGAACCGGAACGCCGTTTCGGTCTGCTCCGGTCCATTTCGAGTCCTGGTGTGTACCAATAAAAGGTTCAAGTATTCATGGACCTTGTGCCATCATCAGTCACCATTGAGATCTGAGCTTTCACTGTGGGGCCGTGACATCTGTACATTTTGCATTTCTTTAAAAAGTCAAAATGCAATTTTGCCAAACACACATTCATTAATAAATTATAGTTAGTACGTACGCTAGTGCAGAATTGGGAAATCCGAATGAATTGTCACCATATATTTGTGATGGTGACAAGTTCTCGGCACGAAGCGAGAAACGTTTACCTTAAGTATTTCAAAATTCCTCCTAGTGTAACGTAGAAATAATCAGATTAGCGTGCAATACAAAGACGTTCATTTATCCGAATTTACTGATTGCGCCTTTCTATATGGTACTGCATGTGAGACGAAATTTCAAATTTCTTTCGAGTATGGTCTTGTCCTATGGGAATTTTAAACAAAATCCTAGTCTGAAGTCCATTTTCTAAATTTTTGAAGTGGGTTCTTGGGAGTAGGTTTTTCCCAATTGACGATATATCGAACCGATAATTTAAAATATCGAAGCTTGGATATTGAAACTCTGATATTCGATATATCATTACTTAGATATTAAGTTTGATATTTCGGTTCGATATTAAGTTCGGTATTTCGGTTTGATATTAAGTTCGGTATTTCGGTTTGATATTAAGTTCGATATTTCGATTTGTTATTGAAACAGATATTTTAATTTTATATTTCGATATATCGTTAAATATTTATGGTAAAATGTCGAAATTTTTCCACTGCTTTTCCTCAGTTTACCAGGGGAAAGCGGAGGTGCTAATTACTCTTCCCGAATTGCTGTCCGTTTCTCTCACTCCTTTGGAAAGTGCGCCCTAGCCCTTGGCGGACGAAAACAACGATCTCCTCCTCCTCATTTTACACATTTCACAGAAATAATTTCTTTGTTCCTGGTTAATATTTCAAAAATCATCTGGAAGTGTTCAAATGAAAGTATTCTAAAGTGTATTAAAGTATATCGTAAACCATAGACTGTTTTACGAGGAACACTTGGCGTGAAAATACCTCGTAGTGGTTTTCTTTTCCCTAAATCAATAGGTTTTTTTTTTTTTTCATTCCTGTTGACATCTATCTAAGATTTTGTTTTCTTCAAAAGATGGTTTTATATAAATTGTCGTTTAACGTCTACCCAAAAAACGTATATTATATTTACGAGTTTACAGTATTTCCTTTAAACGATATTAAAAAGTGCAACAGGCCTCAAAGCAAGGTTTGTAACCGCAATCTACAGCTTACTGTCCACTTTCTCCAACGACATCGGCTATTAGTACACAACATTTCAGGTAACATAATTGAACTCCCTACTGCAAATCTTGCAGAAGAAGACTGACTCCCAGTTTTTCTGCCTCGATTTGAGAAAATCAGTTCTCAATGATATCGCAATAATCTGAATGATATGAGCAACGATGATTTGCTTCTTTGGAACTAGTTGAACTATGTTTACTCAAAACCGGAATTGATTTATTGGGATCAAGTTACTTAATTTAAGAAACTGCGCTGTTGCTATTTAGCTTTCTTCTTTTGAATATCGTACGCACGTATTATATCAGATTGTGTCGTGCATATATTATGTAGCAAACGGTTCTTTCAATAAAATTTACGCTTCCATTTTACTCCGTCCGTTAAGGAAATGCAATTTTTAGGACGCTTGTTACACAGCTAATCTGTATCTTGTTTAAGCTAAATTACTGTCACTGACTGAAATTATTTCAGGTATATCTTTACATTTTTTTTACGTGTTTGGTAATTTCACTCAATTACAATGAATCACAAGTACGTGACAACTGTATTCAAAATAGAGTCCTCTTGGTCCCTTGGGATTCGGAAGGAAACCACTGTTTAAGAACAGTGTCGCATAGTTCTTATCCAAACGAAGTGCAAGGGCGGATACCGAATTACGAGTAAAAGTTGCTAGATATACAAGTGTTATGGAAGAATTCATTCTAGGGACGGAGCTACGATTCAAGGGACGTAGAGAAAGTAAATATATAATATGACAACACGGTCTTGTATCCATCTTGAATAAAGAAAAAAAAAAGCTTTCATTTTTTTTTTTTTTTAAGTATACCACTTTTTCATTCAGACTGTACTAAACGGAGTGGTGTAGTAGGCTGGAGGAGGTGGTGGTATACTTTCAAAACTGTTACTCTTTAGTTACTTTTTGAGGTTATTAAAGGGTCATTATACATCAGTTCACCCAGTAAAATTTCATTTTGCAGGCCGGGGAGCGTTTGCAGGTGTCAAAATAGGTGAGAAAGGTGACAAAAAGTGACGGACTAAGATGTTTCTAAGATTAGGTGGATGTTGAAAAACTAATCTAGGTTTTTTGGGGAATACTGATCTTGTGTCTGGGTCTGATTGGAGAATGTGGAAATGAGACTGTAGAATTTGTTTGACCTTGGTTAGTTCCACGTGCCATTCAGCATTCAACTGTTCTCCAAGCGTGTCGCTACTGTCGTCCTAGTCTTTTGCTCTATCCACGTGTGCGTCTATCTTCTACAGCAAGTGGAAATATCGCAAAAAAACTATGTGAAAATTAGTGTTGTATATGAGTGTGTTTATTTTTCTACGGAACATATACGCTGTAAGTATCTTCCTTACTTTTACTTTTTATTATCAATTTACCTTATACATACCTTATACCTTGTATATATATGAGCTCGAATTCAGTGCGAGCGGTCCCGGGTTCGATTCCCGGTGGGACTCAAAAGTTTCGGTGTTGACCCAGCATCGTAAAGACAATTGGGGAGCTGCTGTGAATAAAAGACAGTGGAGATCACAGTGAGAGCTCCGGCTCTCCTCTCCCAACCCGTCTGGTCAGCGTGGGAGCAGTACACTAACTCCTCCCTTCGGGGAAAGACCTCATTCAGTAGTGGATTGAATATGGCTGTGATTTATATATATATAGGATATATATTGTCTGAAGCGTAAAGTTTATAATCAATGTGTCTTATCTGTAATGATGTACGGCTGCGAAACTTGGACATAAAATGCGCAAACGACTCAAAGACTGAGAGTCACACACAGAGCAATGGAGAGGTGCATGCTAGGAATAACCAGGAAGGACAGGAAGAGAAATGAATGGATTCGCGCACAAACAAAGGCAGAGGATGTAATCAAGACTGCGAAGAAGATGAAGTGGAGATGGGCCGGTCACATAGCTAGACGAACAGATGGAAGGTGGACGACAAATGTACTACAGTGGATTCCTAGAGAAAAGAAACGACCGAGACGACGTCCAAATGTAAGATGGGTAGATGAAATCAAGCGTTTTTCAGGAGCTACATGGATGAGAATATCAGCAGACCGAGATATGTGGAAAGAAAAGGGGGAGGCCTTCATCCAGCAGTGGATAGAAAACGGCTGAATATGATAGGATGTTTCAGGACCTCTGGTACAAACTTCGGGGGGCGAATCTTCATATGAAAACAAGAAAATAAAATCATATGAACATGTAACCCTATCAGGCGTAGTTTCGGTGCTAGAGGGTTCCAAAAAGGTCTAAAACTGTATCAAAGCAATTGATTTCAAACACTATTAGCTGTAGAGCTAGCGACTCGTCGTTTCTTTAAGGAAATCATATTTTCTCGTTCAGAAAATGTACATATCAGAAGTGAGGGAAAATTGCGCTTGGGATTCCCTGAATGGAAGTGAGGTATTCCCTAAGAATTGGACAGCGAAAGTGGGTCGAACAGAGCATGTAGAGGATGACTTCCTAGCAGAGAACACCACCACTTTGGTTGTAAGTCGATTCTTCACAGAGATGCAAGATGGGGAAGGAAGAACGGTATGCGTGGTTGCATAACGGCAAAATGTGTGGCTTCGCTCTAGGAACATGTCATGGTGTGGTTAGGAACGGATTACGTGCGATGGTTATGCTTTAATTGAGGTGCATGAGAAACTATGTGGATCGAAGTCGCAATATTCTTATTGCCATGATTGTACCTGTTGATAATACTGTGCCTCCAATCCCGTGGTATGTTCCTACAATCTGTCGATTTTGTCCTCTCTCTGTCGTTACACTTCGTTTGCGTCATACCTACTCCCATAGCAGACATTTACACTTCATCACCACATGGATACCTAAGTCCCTATGGAGCTCATAATCCATGTTCCTTTCAACGTCTGTTATTCTTTTAGGTGCCATTCTGCAACCACGCATAACATTCTTTGTTCCTTCCCCAACTTGCATCTGTATGAGGAATCTACTTGCATCCAACGTGGTGGTGGTCTCTGGATGGAAGTCATCCTCTACATGCTCTGTTCAACAGACTTTCGCTCTCCAATTCTCGGAGAATCTCTTGAGGAATCCCTCGCGCATTTTCCCCTCACTTCGGATGTGTGTGTTTCTGAACGACCAAGTCTGATTTCTTTGACGACGAATCGCCAGATCTACAGCTATTAGTGTACGAAATCACCTTGTAATACAGTTTTCGACATCTTTGGAGCCTTCTAGCGTAGAAACTACGCATGATAGGGCGAATATTAATTCTTCTTTCCCTGTTTTGATATGAGGATTCACCTCCCGAAGTTTGTATTTGTTCTCAAACTTAAATTGCCCTTCCGGTTTTCCTTTGACTTACTGGTAGTAGTGATATACTGTATATCTTAAATAATCGCGACTTCTTGCGAAGCAAGCACTGAAAGAAAAGTCGGCAGAATGAAGTGACAGAGGAAAAATGACAGAATAAAAAATAAGATTTAACCAGAAAGAAGTAGTATGGTTCAATTTAGCTGGGGCCCCGGGGTCGCTACACACTCTGCTCACAAGTTGAAAACCCTCTGGGATAATTTTGGCTTCAACTTTTGTACATGATGTACTAATCTAAAACTACAGTTTAATAAAGCCCTCATCTACACTATAACTACATACTTTAGTTATTTTATGTAAATATGTGAAAAGATAGGTGTTTATCAAATATAAATTTTCCCTGACATTTCCAGGTTTTCCAGGTGTGTGAGAACCTTGTCAGAAATATGATTACATATCACAACACCTATTTAATTTTGAACAATAAGGAGCTGAGGAATTCACGGAGCGCTGTTGGATATCTGTCACTTAGTCTTCATCTGGGGACATCATAAACTAGCTTTTTAAAAGATGCTCTTTACTTGTCTGAAAAATGTCTATCTCAGTCCATGCACATTTTCCCAGGACAAGAAAAAAGATTATCTGGAATTAAGGTAAAATACTGTTTTCTTCTGCTTCCAGTACAAAATACTATAGAAAAGGTGAGAAATGTGATTAACAGTTCAAAAAGGTGACCATTTTTTTAAAATAGTGACTAAAGGTAAGAAAGATGACTCACTTCCCGCCCTGATTTTGACACCCACTAGCTTCCGATTTTCATGAAAGTCGGTATACTTTCTTTTAGCATCTTGGTAGGAAGGTGTGTAAAATTTTACCTCATTATCCGTAAAAACTTACAAGGGGTAAAAGTCTCTTTAAAACTTTTAACAATCACTCTCCGTGGCTCCACGTTTAGAATGCATTCAATGCTACAAACACTTGCATCTCAATGTCTAATTTTAATTGTAGCTTTAAAAATTTACCCACGTGTTCGCAAAAATGTGTAGACTCCAGAAAAAAAAGTTACTTTATCCGCTGCCTTACCCAGTAACCTAGAAGACTTGCTATAGCTTTTTTTTTAAATGAACATTGCATTAGATAATGTTGATTCTAACCATGTGCAGAGGAAATACCGCACCAATTTCTTTTTAAAATTAAAATTAAAGATGTGCTCTGTAAACCCATGAAAGAAAAAAGTGGTTTTTCATTGCTTAGACAAAAAATTAAAATTAAAAAAAAATCAAATTTAAGTTTGTTTAGGTCAATCCATATCCATTTTCGAGTTTTCCCTCTCGACATTTTGAACAGGGGCAACGTATGAATGCATATTACATCTTTCCTTGACCTATTTAAAAATAAATATATTTTTTTTTAATATTTATATTCCCTATATGTGTGAATACGGAAATATAAATTTCTATTCAGTCCAAAAACTTTTAACATCGTGATTAATATCAAGGAAACTGAAATTAAGAATATACAGAACGGTTATTCTGCCGGTAATACTTTACGGTTGCGAAAGTTGGAGTACGACCTTAGCAAATGAACATAAATTACGTGTATTTGAAAATAAGGTTTTGAGAAAGATATACGGGCCGAAACGCGACGAGATGACTGGAGAGTGGAGGAGACTGCATAATGAAGAACTCCACGGACTGTACGATTCACCAGATGTTGTAAAAATAATGAAATCGCGACGACTAAGGTGAGCAGGTCATGTAGCTCGGATGGGGGAAAAACGAAGATTATATTATATCCTGGTTGGAAGACCGGATGGAAAGAGGCCATTGGGAAGACCGAGACGTCGTTGGGAGGACAATATTAGAAGAGATCTTCGAGAAGTAGGTGTTTGTGATGAAAACTGGCTTGATATTGCCCAGGATAGAATTCAATGGCGAATTTGTTACTGCGGCGATGAACTTGCGAGTTCCATAAGCCATAGAGTGAGTTAGTTAATATGTGTGAATAGTTCAAAAAAGGTATTCTTTAATTTTCTTTGTTCACTGATTTATTAATGGCAGCCATTTTTGTATTCCGACGCTTTCAAAATTTGTGTTTGCAGACGTTTACAAAAAATGTAATATCTACCGACTAGTTATCAAATAAAAAAATCTTCCTTTAAATTCCGCTTTATAATTTTAGTCCTCTACATGAAAAGCCTAAAACGTACTACAACTGGTCAAAATGGAATCCAAATGTGATTGTTGGAATATACAAAAATAGTGGGGTTTTTTTCACACAGAAGTATTGGAATGTCAAAGTTGATTTTGTGTATATGAAATGAAAGTATGAACCTATGAAAGTATGTTGAAGGTGTACAGAATATGAAGGTTCCTTAATTTTTTTATGATTTTTTAAAATCCAAAAATGAGTAGTTCATGAATATTTGAAGCTCAATATCTCTGTTGGGGAGCAGATAAAAATCTGATTGTTTTACATGTAGAAGAATCTACGGTAGAAATTAAAATTTCGATATTTGAGTTTGAACAGTTACAAATCTGATAAATGAAGGCGATTATAGCTCATTCGCGCTTTGGTAAATATGTTATATTGCCACCAGAATGAAATAAAAAGTGTGATAGGATATATTCTGAGAAACAAACTTTTCAGCTAAGCAAATATCCACCTCTGACTAACTCGTACATTCCTGTTCCATATTTACAACGTAAGTTTAAAACAATCTATAAAATAGTCATTTTCGAATTTTCCCTCTCGCCATTTTGAACAGGGGCAACGTATGAATGCATATTACATCTTTCTTTGGCTTCCAGGTGGTAAATTAAATATAACTTTAAGACCTTTATGCAATTTTGGCTCAGTCTCAATGGATGATGATGGGGCAATTGATGGAATGAAGAAAGTGGGAGGAATCGGGAGAAAACCCACGCACGTGGTGTTGCTCACCACAAAGCACACATGGCACGAGCCAGGATTAAACCGAGAACCCCAGACATCAGACGTAAACGCCTTACCACTAAGCCACTCCGGCCCCCACATTCCGATAGTAATGTAATATAACGTAACAAGTCTCTACAAAATAATGAAGAAAAATGTTTTCACAGCTTCCTAACACCATATAGAAAGAAGGCATTCAAAGTTTCATGAAAATTGGAGATAGTGGGTGTCATGACCTGGGTGAACTGACGTGAAATCGCTCTAAACCTTGTCTGAAAGCTGTGTTTTCTTTATCCAAGGTAAATGTACTACATTTGGGAGGTGTGTGTAAATCAATCTGCACCATTCGTGAAGTGGTCATTTTGAGCAAAACTATGAAGTAAAATGTAAATGCCCAGGCGAACTGGAGGCACATAACAAGAAAGAATGAAGTTTGGAATACAAAACTTAAACCATATTTCTTCACTTGACGTTTGACATTTCGGTTCTCATTTTAGAAAGTCCTTTAGCAGTGTTTTCAGCTGCCGGTCCGCGGACCGATGGCGGTCTTTGGCAAATTAATATAAACAATTATTTAACATTATAGATTTTGATAGTTCAAAACTGAGATATTTCCTGTTTAAAACAACTAGAACCTAAAGATGTACTGACACCTTTTGTATGTCAAATAAACCGGCTTACTGGCATCTTTCCGGTCCTTCGAAAGTTTTTTCGAATAGTTTGCCAGTCTGTGAGTAATAAAATGTTGAAAAACACTGCTTTAGAGCGTAAAACAACTTTTATGAATGTGACAGAAATTTGAACGTTTCATGACAACTGAGCTATATGGTAGCCCTACCAATTAATTATCCGCAACACGACCGTCAAACCGGAACTGTCGCCTCAACAGGCTTCTGCCACTAACTGGAAGGAGACCCCTTAATTACTCTTACTAAGGCTTAAGGGAACCGACCAGACGCTAATGTTCAATCCATAAGTTCACGTCGTGGGGCCTGTTAGTACCCAAGCAACTGCTTGGCGAATGAACATGCTCACCAACCCGCATTAGCAGCTTGGTGAATCAAATGGCTGCACCCCTCCTTTCTTTACACATGATGGTACAAGTAAGGGAACAGCCTTGGAGGACGGAATTCAGCTGGCAACGGCAGCGGTCAGTCCTGCAGGAAGTCAGAAGGTCAAAACCCGGGTTTGGACTGTAGATTGCCACGACACCGACACGGCAATTCGAACGGACCTATACGTGGCGACTCTCAACTGTCAGTCACTTGCAGGAGAGGACAAATTAGAAGAATTGCAGAATGAACTGACAAGGATTAAGTGGGATATCATAGGACTATCAGAAGTGTGGAGAAAGAATGAAGAACAGTTGGAACTACCGTCAGGGCACACGTTCTACTTTAAAGGAACAGAAAATGGAAAACCGACAGGCGTTGGCTTTATAATGAATGAGCTGAAGTCACGGATCACAGAAATTGAAGGAATTTCAGACAGAATCGCACGAGTAGTAATAAAGATAAACAAGGATACAGTATGGAAATTATACAAGTGTATGCTCCAACAACATCACATCCGGAGGAGGAAATCGAAGACCTATACCAGGAGGTACAGAAGATTTTGGATAGTAACAAATCGCATTACGAAATTGTAATGGGAGACTACAATGCGAAAGTAGGAACTTGCAGAGCAGTGACACGAAAGTCGGAAAACTTTGGATTTTGCAAAAGAAACAAGCGAGGAGAGAAGTTAATGGAATTCTCAGAAGCCAACAGACTGTTCATTTCCAATACATTTTCCAAGAAACCGCCCCAGAGGAAGTGGACATGGAAAGGCCCAAATGGGACCAAAAACGAAATAGACTACGTATTACAGAATAATAGGGAAATTCTGCAAGACGTGTCTGTTCTCAACAATTTCAAAATCTCAAGTGATCATAGGATGGTGAGATGTAAGCTGAAATACTAGACTTGAGAGAAAGAAGCTGATCAGAGGAAAACCGCCAGTTTTAGATCTGGAAATCTAGGAAAACACAGACGTTCGAGATAGAACTAAGCAACAGATTCAGCGCCGTGCAAGAGTAAAAGTATGAAGAAGTCATCAATAGCAGAAATAAAATACTGAGCGAGATAATAAGAGAAACAGCGAAGGTAATAAAAGGCACCAAAAAGAAAAAAAGAGAGCAAAATCTCAGAAGAAACTAAACTCTTGATGAAGAAGGGAAGTGAAAGAAGAGGAAAGTTACACAAAGAAGATCGAGTAAATAGAACCAAATAAAACTGTAAAAAAGAAAATAAGAGAGGATGTACGAAGATACAACGAAAATCTTGTTAGAAATACAATCAAGGAAAACAAGAGCTTGAAGAAAACTAAACAGCAGCTTATGATAGGGAAAAAGCAAATCATTGCAGTTAAGAGACCAGACTCGAAATAAGGAGGAAATTATAAAAATATTTTAAAATTTCTACAGAGAATTGTACTACTCCGAAGAAGAGCTAGGAAATGAAGACTCAGAAGAAAATGATGTAGATGTCCCAGATGTAATGAAAGAAGAAGTGGATAAAGAACTTCGAAGGATGAAGAACGGAAAGTCGCCAGAAGATGGACTCACAGAGGAGATTTTTAAATGGGGAGGTGAAATGATGAAAGACGAACCTGCTAAATTATTCTCGATGTGCCTGAGGAAGAGAGAAATACCCTCAAGTTGGAACAACGCTGTTATAATTTTGCTGTACAAGAAAGGGGACAAGGAACACGTCGAAAACTACAGGCCAATTAGTTTACTGTCAGTTCTATACAAAATGTTCACCAAAGTTATTTTGAATCGTATTGAACGGGACTTGGATTTTAACCAGGGAAGGGATCAAGCCAGATTTCGTCGTGGATTTAGCACAATGGACCACATACAAACATTGAATGAAGTTATGGAAAGGACTGATGACTATGAATTTCCACTATGTTTGGGATTCATAGATTTCGAAAAAGCTTTCGATTCGGTCTCCTTGTCAGCAGTACTTAAATCACTTGAACATCAAGTCATCGAAAATGCGTACATCAAGCAATTGCGAACCATTTATTCGACTGCCACATCGGTCGTCAGACTACATCAAGAAAGTGAAAAATTTAAAGTTGGAAAAGGGGTAAGGCAAAGAGATTCAATTTCTCAAAAACTGTTTTCTGCAGTCCTGCAGAGAGAGTTCCAAAATTTAAACTGGGATGAAGTTGGAATTAAAATTAATGGGGAATATCTTCATCACCTACGATTCGCTGATGATAAAGTCCTGTTTGCTTCAAGTGCAGAAGAACTAGACACCAGAATGGAAGAAGTGAATAATGAGAGTTCGAAAATAGGTCTTAAAATGAATTTAACTAAAACAAAAGTAATGTACAATCAACATGCTGCAAACAAGGAAATAAAGATTAACGGAGAGTTAATAGGTATAGTTGATGAGTATGTTTACCTAGGCCAGATCAAAACATCGAATGTAAAGTTGACTGATGAAATAAATAGAAGATGTAAAATGGCGTGGAGTTCATTTGGAAGACTACACTTTATTTTCAAAAATAAATTACCAATGTGTCTGAAGCGTCAAGTTTATAACCAATGTGTCTTACCCGTGATGATATACGCCTGCGAAACTTGGACATTGAATGCGCAAACGACCCTAAGATTGAGAGTCACACAAAGAGCAATGGAGTGATGCATGCTAGAAATAACCGGGAGGGACAGGAAAACAAATGAATGGATTCGCGCACAAGCAAAGGTAGATGTTGTAATCAAGACGTGCGAAGATGGATCGGTCACATAGCTAGACGAACAGATGGAAGGTGGACGACAAATGTACTACATTGGGTTCCTAGAGAAAAGAAACGACGTTTCCACGTCCAAATGCTAGATGGGTAGATGAAAGCAAGCGTTTTTCAGGAGCTACGCGGATGAGCATCAGACAGAGATATGTAGAAAGAAAATGGGGAGGCCTTCATCTAGCAGGGGATAGAAAACGGCTGAATATGATGATGATACTATTTTTGTAAGCTATTAACATTATTGTTCAACTCAGGAAATCTCAAATGTAGTGGCCATAAATGGGGCATTTAGTGCGCCAGATCTGATGTTTTCACGAAATAGACCAAGTTGCGGCTATGCATTTTTTGTTGAGACTAGCCATTCGTCGAAAACACTAAGCAAAGGATACAATCAACCATTCTGTCTGGCAACTGTAACTGTCAACCATTCTGATGAGATAATTAGGAAAAAAAGTTGTAACAAATTAAATTCCTGAAACTCGGAGATTGCACTAGCTCATGCTGCACTTAATCCTATTGGCAAAAAGTCGAATTGCATTCTGCTTATTAAAGTTATTACATCCAACTGACAACAACCGGTCACCTACCCTAAAGAGTAATTCTCTATGTTAGCTACTTCAATTATATGTTGTAGAATGCACTTCAGATTGTGCTACATTAATCATTTCGGATTCAAAATCCGCCCTCCCCCTCCCTTGATTTTGCAACTCATTCCGCATTCTACGCATACGAAGTAACTAAAATAACACTTGAAGTGAAGTACAGCGAGCGCAAGATAGCTTGAAAGGCTGTTTTGGTAATACAATTCAGTAAGCGAGCCCGCATGCCACTTCTCAGTCTCTCTCTCTCTCTCTCTCTCTCTCTCTCTCTCTCTCTCTCTCTCACTGCACTTTGGACAACAGTACTTCCACTGGTGAAGTGGTTCCAACTCGCTTAATTTTCCACAGATCAAAACACGGATAGTACTAACATAGTGGGAAATAGGTATGGCGTACGTTAATCCGTGGTACGCTGCATCTTACAAGAATTTGGTTTCGCAACACATAATCATGCGTCAAGAAAGAAAACACTTTTTTAAAACTTAAAGTAGTTTGTGCTTTTCTTTGAGAAGTTTTGCAAACGGTACGATAATGAAAAGAGCCACGCAAATTAATATTTAAATTTAATTCTGAGCAAATACCCTTTCTTCCCTTTTGAGAAATTCATTTTGTGTGTCAAGGATACACTTTACAAATGAAAAAAAAACAAGGTTGACATACGTTTTAACATAGATTTTTATTAACAACAGTCGTAGAAAAATATGTCCAGTGCTTAAGGTCGTGGACTTGGGACTGGTAATGGGAAGGCACACAGGTTCGATCCGCACTGTCGGCTATTTTGACTTACACAAATACTTATCAGAAAATAGTTTGCCATAACTGTACGTGAATAATACTTGGTTACAAGGCAGAACTAAATAACATATTGTGACAAAGAGAATGCTTCACAAAATTCTTAATAGGTAGGATTTTGTTAACATTTATTGGCTTCAGTTTAAAAGCTGTCTTAATCTTTATTTTTTACTTTATTCATGAAAAGCAAAGAGCATGTAGCAACCCTGGTCTTAGTTTGGGATACCAACATGGCCTTTCTGGTGTGACCGAGGGTAACAGAAAAACGTCAGTTAAGATGGTCGATTAAACAGATCTCAACTTGAACGACCTCCCCAATTCTGATCCGAAATCTGGAGTTACTGCAACTACAATACGAGTTTGGTGACCGCTGATTTTACTGCCTGTGTCAGTACTGTAATAACGGGATAGCGGTAGCTCAATGGTAGAGCGCCCACCCCTGGTGCTAGGGGTCTCGGTTCGATCCCCGCTCATGTCATGTAGGCTTTGTGTTGAAAAAAAAATATCGGTGGGTTTTCTTCGGGTTATCCCGTTTCCGCCCACTTTCTTCATTACACCAATTAATTTCATCCCCCACTTTCTTCAGTACATCAATTCATTTCATCTTCATCCATCCGGCCTGAGTAACAGTTCCCTAAAGACCTTAATATTCCTGAGTCATTTCATGTCAGTTCAACCAAGCCATGACACCATCATCTCAGATTTTAATGAAACTTGACCTCATAAGTAACCACACGAATTTTTTTTTTGTCTCTAACTTATTTGGTTTTCATTTTATAGCCAGTTAAAATTTTGGAAGGTTGTCATTTTTCCTATTTCCGCAGATGAAGAGTAAAGTTGGCCTTTCAGAGGAAAAAAAAAATCATATCTTCCTGATAGTCACCATGTTGTTAGAAACAAATTAACGCAAACGAAATTTTCATTCAGGGCGTTGTTTCTGATTTATCAAAAACTATTCACTTTCTTACCACTGGAGGCGTCAATTTTGGGTTCCAAGTTGAAACGCTGTATCTCCAAAACTAAGCGAAATTTTACCCATATTAATAGGAACATTTTTTTCTTGTTTCGATGTCAGGAGTCACATCCCGAGTACACAGTTCTGAATCAGCCTACGTATATATAAATAAATAGAACTCCACAGAGTAAAAGTTAAGGTAAAATATATATATATATAGAGAGAGAGAGAGAGAAGAAAGAATGAAAAAGCCATTAATTTTACTTTTTTGCATGACAGAACATAACTTTAGAATGAATAGGGGGAAAAGGTTAATCTGATTATACAATTCCCTTTTATTGATATTTGACTTTATGTTAAACCATGTTTTTTCAACAAAATTATAAAATAGTTAACAAAATAATTTTTCTCGCTTTGTAACATTAGATGGAGACTTATTTTATTTTCCTCTTAATTCCTCATATCTTCATTCATAATAATCGAAATTTTCACAAAGATTCAGTTATAATTAAGAACGACATGATTTTTTTTTCATCTGAAAGGCCAACTTGCCTCTTCATCTGCGGAAATAGGAAAAATGACAACCTTCCAAAATTTTAATAAGCTATAAAATGAAAACTAAATAAGTTAGACAAAAAAATTGGTGTGGTTACTTATGCATAAAAGACGAGTAAATATGTCACGTTTCATTAAAATCTGGGATGATGGGTATCAAAACCTCATTTTTTCTTTTGGTTGAATTGACATGGAATGACTGTCCTCTGATTACATGGTTACCGATTCAAGCAGCGGCAGTGCCATCTGTGAGGTCAGTACTTCGATAACCTGTGACTTGTCGAAACGGGCTTAACTTGAATTTTTATTTTAAGACCTTTTGGCAGATTTTTGGTCAGGTCAAAACGGGTTAAAGTTCTGCACTTACGCAATATTTAATTACTATCTTTTTAAAGCATTTTACTACTTTGAGAACAATATAAATTACTTGATTCTAATGGTAAGTTGTTAAATTTAATATGATTACATATTACAATTTAAAATAATTTTTATCCACCCGTGCGCCGCAGAAACTCACACTGCAGCCCGCGAGCCTGCTGTTAGACATGCCTGGTCTACCACATAGCCCACATGGCATGAGACGGAATCGATCCTGATGACCCCACGCACAAGAAGTGAGTGCTTTTATCACTGAGCCCCCGCTTCCCAGCACAGGTTCGTATCCTGCTACCGGTTGACATTTTCGTGAAAAAAAAAAAATAAAGTTAATTCATCGCAGGGTAAAAATAACTATCAACCACAGTTTAGAAAATAGAGTTACGTTGAAGGAAAATTATGATACATGGCTCAGTTATAGAGCTCTCACTTCTTGCGCTTGGGGTCTTCCGTTCGATCCCGCCTCATATCATGTGGGTTTTGTGGTAGACCAACACTGTGAGCGTGGGTGTTCTCAGGATTCTCCCTTTTCAACCCACTTTCTTAATTCCACCAATTCTCTAATTATCCATACGGCTTGAGCCAAAGTTGCCTAAAGACCTTAAATAAAAAAGAAATGGATTAACAGTTTTTCTCGGTTATCTGTCAGGTGCCCCGTTATTTGCTTGGATAATCGGACGTTTAGTGTGTGGGTTTGAATTAATATTTCAATTTTTGTTTATACGATCCATATATTATGTGTATTTAATGAATGTAAATGTTAATAACTACAATCCATAGCACATATTATATTTTTATGAGCGCTGAGCATGTCAACAACCCTTCTTTTTCTCGTAATGCAATGAGGTTTAAGTTGTTTATATATTTTTATACAAAAGCTATCACCTTGGCCTTATTTCTCCTTTTCTTTCAAAATGACGGAATTATAAATAATGCACCCTATTCAGAAGTAAAGCGTTGATAGTGAAAAACAAATCACCATTAAAGAAATTTCGGACATTTTAAAAATTGAATTTATTATCTCATATCATTGCAAAAGTTATGCTTTGGGTTTGTGGTTGGTAGAATGGTTAGCATGCTTCCTTTCGTGCTGGTGTCTATTGAACAGAGTGGCCTACTCTTAAGTCCGTTGTAACAAAAGCTATAGGACTCTAGCAGCTCACAATCTTGTTTATGACAGTGATAACATCTCCAGTGTTTCTTTAAGGGTGGAGCTATATTATCCCGTTCAGAGAACGGAAAATATCCATACACACCCAATACAGAGATGAACAATATCACCACAGAAAGATGAAGAGAACCCTGCAAAATTCAAACGAAAGAAAAACGTTCAAGTCTCTCTTACGTACACAGTGACAATTTAGACCCATGTTTAAAATCAATGGTTTGCAACACTTTCCCTTCATATGAAAGAAACGCTGGAGTGTCGGATTTGTGTGTTATCGTCTGCTGTGGCTCCTTCAGACTCGCATTGAGGGTCAATCAATTTGACGGGTTCACGGGAAGAACGATCAAGGTCCATCTTTGAAAGTTGACAAAAACGCATTTTAAAGTGTAAACACTTGAATTTAATGTTACTTTTTGCTCTAGGCATGTTCGACCTCATGCAAAGATGCCCAAAAGAGAAAGAATAAATTTCAATTGAAGTGTTTACACTTTAAAATGATTTCTTTCTCACAACTATTAAAAATGGACCTTGATCATTTCTTCTGCGTACTCTTCATTTGTTTTTAACCCGTGTTGTGGCTTTTTGTCACAACGAAAGCCACTTTAGCCTTTGCTGGTTTGTTCTTGTAAATAAATATCCGTCGATCTCCTGCAACTAGGGGGTTGCGAAAACCAATGGCCAGGCGAGAAAGAAGAATGTGTTAGTAGCTTGTGTATTAGATGGTTGTTCTAAGTGGCCTTAAGTTATTGTTTTAGCAAACAACTTCCAACAACTACGGCTAACATATTTGAAAAAAATATATAATTCATTCTTACCAACTATGCTCATGCAACTACCACCATACATAAGGTAAGTAATGCTATCAAGTCCTTGTTTCAACACCATTCTCATTATCAAACGCTTACTAGGATCAACTGTTTCTTATTTCTAATCTTTGAAATAAATTAGGAACAACTAAGTTAATTCTCATTGAACTTGATACATCCAAATCAATATCTACTTATCATGCAATTAATCACATTTAACATGCAGTCAACAATACTTTTCATCAGTTAGTGCTTCTATAAACACTCATTCTCATGTAATATCCAATCTACATTACGTTCATGCTAACCTAAGCTAACCTTAGTGAAATTAGCGTATTGAATCTGAAGCCAAGAATGGATAAAATATGAAACTGCATGAAAAAAATTGAGAGCACAATGTCCGTAAAGTGGTTATAATGGAGCAGCACTAATCTTTCCAACGTGTGTGTGGAAGTGCTAAAATACAGAATATATACTTAAAAAATCGTCCTGGATGTTTGAAATTTCGAGCGAAAGAGCGGGAAATTTGAGTCCCTACTTACTGGCATCCGCATTCAGGACACGTACATAGTGCGTGTTAAAGGTACACTCAGCCGATGATAAAATGAGCGGTCTCTTTCAAAAGCCTAAATTACGAAATTAAATGTTTTCCTCTGTAAGAAACGTGTTAGGATAAGCCATTCATCAACAGATAAGTTCTTGTACAAAACAGACTCAATTTTCTTTATCGTAATCTATTTATTTGTTGTTTATTATAATTTTTATAAAACCCACTTGTTGGTCTCTTAAAAAAAACTAAGTTCTGATATGAATTATGTGGCAACGTCGCGAAGCATGAGTATCCACTCTCCTGTTTTCAAACATTGATTTACTAGTTACATCAGTTTCTACAGCTACTAGCTTCTCCGGTCTGAGCCTGATACCTAAAAGCAATAAATAAATTTTAAGAAAATCGACTAGCCTTTACTGACAAGCATTCTCTGTGGTTAAATATATTAAAGAAAGTTATTCTTTCACTATTATTGATCATAAAATAAATTTAATACAGCGATATCAGAACGTTCGTAATCAGTAGGGATGAAGTGTTTCTTATTCTCACTTGGAACGTTAAACTCCTTTTTTAAAACTTTTACCAAATTGTAGGATATAGTTTTCATATGTACAGAATCTAGGGAAATAGCATTAAATGGAAGATTAGATCATAGATACATGAAATATGGAAAATTAAACAAAAAGGCGCTTAATATAATTTTTACTTTGTTTACATTTGAACATGAGTTTAGCTCGAAGCTTGTTCTACCATAATGATTCGTAGCCGTGGTCGTAGCGTCGAGTTCACTCTCTTTTTCTTTCTTTTTTTCCATAAAGCTGACGAAGTTGGTTCGAACCTTACTCACAGACGCTAATTTTTTAATTATATGATACTTTTTCATTAATGTGTCGGTGTTACATAGATGTATCAATATTAAATTTTCCTAAAATACGCATAAACAAGAATATATATATATATATATATTGTTCACGTCCATCTTGGGCGTGTTTCTTGGTCTCATTAATTTCGGTACTGGGACCGATACTGGATCAAGACTGTGTTTTCTCAAAACACATTTCGAGTTACAGAAGATAGAGCAATTAGCTGTTGCTATATATATAATTCACAGCCATATGCAATCCACTACAGGATGAGGCCTCTCCCGGAGGGAGGAGTTGGTCTACTGCTCCCACGCTGACCAGACGTGTTGGGAGAGGAGAGCCGAAGCTCTCAACTGTGATCACCACTGTCTTTTATTCACAGTAGCTCCCCAATTGTCTTCACGATGCTGGGTCAACACCGAAATTTTGAGCCCCCACCAGCAATCGAACCCGGCACCGCACGCAGTCGAACGCGCTATCTACTAGGCTTCAGTGCGAGCTGTCCTGGGTTCGATTTCCAGTGGGGGATCAACATTTCGGTGTTGACCCAGCATCATGAGGACAATTGGGGAGCTGTTGTGAACTAAAGACAGTGGTAATCACAGTTGAGAGCTTCGGATTTCCTCTTCCAGCGCGTCTGGTAAGCGTGGTAAAGCATACTACTTCCTCCATCCGAGAAAGGCCTCACTCAGTAGTGAATTATATATAAGCGCCATCCCCATAAGGAAAATTCGGCGGGCCTCCGGTGGCCCGACGAGTTTTCCTCATGGGGATGAGAAAATTTCCACAGTATATTGAAAATAAGGTACGATGGTATTTAAATCTTGAAACTTCGAGCGCAAACTGTTTGTTTTTCAGGTATACAAACAGTTGTTGGATACAAAAAGCAAAAGGTTTGCGCTTGAAGTTTCAAAATTAAGACACTATTGTATTTTATTTTCATATATATATATATATATATATATATATATATATATATATATATATATGGGGGAGGGGGTAATGCGGGAAATAGACAAGAAGCTCTCCAGGACGCCATTTTGAATTTTTTGAGACAAAAATATCTGCTAGAAAAGTGGAACAAACGGCATTTCGCTCAGAATGACACACCGAGAATAATAGCTATCTCGGAATATAGCTATAGCTATTTCCATAATGCATGTCATCACTTAGTTGCGGCGGCCATTTTGTGAATTATATATATTTTAATATCTCGCGTTATAACGGTCATATCAAGATATATTAAACGTTATCTTACTCTGGAATCCACCCTAAAGAAGAAAATTCCAATCAGAATACCAAAAATCTACCCATTGAGATCGGTACGATATCTAGGTATATATTTTTATATATATATTTACACGCTAGAGGCCATAATTTTTAAGATATTTGAACCAAATTTTTATATGTTTTTCTAGGCTTAATGTTCGTTAATGAACAAAATCGGTCGCCATCTTGGATCCAAAATGGCGACTTTTCCACCATATTGTAATATTTGTCTAAACTACTAGTGATCATGTACGTGTATGCCAAATTTCGTATCTCTAGCTCAAACGGTGTGGAAAATAGATTTTAGGGTCCACCATTTTGGATTCAAGTTGGCGTCTTTGGGTACATTGTGTTAGTTTTTCGTAACCTACTGGCCATAATGTACCTTCATACCAAATTTCAATTCAATAGACCCAGCCGTTTAAGATCTCTATTCTATACAACAATGGGATTAGCGGCCATTTTGGATCCACGATGGCGACTTTTCCAAAATTTTGATGATCAGTCAGTCAGTCAGTGACCATGGGACTATATAGTATATAGTATACTTCCACTGTGACACGATGTGGATTGTTTGATTCGATTTTCAAGCTTCGCTTGTCATGCTGACTACATTTTCGTTTCCTTGTGGACTTCATTGCGGAAATCGAAATTTGCTAATTTGGGCAAGATGGCCGTATCCGGAATCTATATCACGCGATAAGTTATCAATAGTTTATTTTGTATTGGAAGTTGCATCCAAATAAATTACTATTAACATAGGCCGACAGTATTAGCGCCCGACCCGACTTTTGAAGTGTCCAACCCGATCCCGGAATGTGCCCGGCCCGGTGTACTTAAAACGGGCAGGGCAGTCCGCCGGGTCGGGTCGGACCGGGTAATCCGCCGGGCGGAACGGGCGCGTCCGGCCCGTGCAGGGCTATGGTTTGAACATCATTCATTCTGTAACGAAGTGTCAAATTAATTATAGAATTCATGCACAGTGAAAAAATACAAAAACTAAAACAGAAAATAACGTACAATATATTTAAACAGGAATCAGCACACGGAACCTTGTTTTCACGCATCTTCTGTTGGCTAGGTATTAGTAGTTTTTGGTTATGGCAATGTTGTTAGATATAAAGTTCAGTTGAATTTGCCATTTCTTTAGGATAATATTGCAGCACCCCAGTTTATCTAGCCAATATATAAAGTTACATATGTATTTCTTCATTTCCAGTGTGAAATATTATCGACTTTTTTCGATGATCTTTTTGTCAGGGGTAATTTATTTAATTCTGTTTGAGACTTTTCTACTACTCTCCTGGCAACCCTTGCTTGTCTCTAATTACTTGGTAGGAAAATGATTTTTATGTTTTTTTTTTGTTGTTTTTTTTTTCTCATATGGTGACTTCTTAAACTCACAATCAAACATATTGATGGGGCAGAAAAATGTTCTAAATTTTCTTTTTCCATCGTGGTTAGAATGTTAAAATATGTGTACATACAAATTTTGGCAACTCGAGGGCAATTACTTTTCGAGATATTGATGATAGTCAGATTCTTGGTTTAGGAGTGTGAAAAGACCCTTATATTTGTAAAGTGCTGAAAGAAATGTAAATCAAATACATAGGAATGGGTACTGGGTGGAAGGCACTAGTTATTCTTCACGGCCGCCATCTTGAAGTCCGCCATATTGAATCTCGATAGCTTTTCTTAAATAACGAGGAGGTCGTGTCATGTTTGCTTGAATTTTACGGGGAACATGTTTCTGAAGTCAGTTTTGCCTTAAATGTATTGCTTTGAGATATAATGGTGTGTGACATTAGTATAGACTATTGATGCAATAGCCTGAAAACACGATTTGGTTTTAAAATAATGAAGGAAATGTGAAGTCAATGCATACAAATGCATATCGATATGGCAATGTAATCAGGAACAATTTGTATGCATTTAGATTTCAATTTCTCTATTATTTCAAAACTTAATGGGTGTTTTCAGGCTTTTGTATCTTTAGCCCATACCAATGTCACTTAGCATTCTCTCTCCCAATAGTATATTTACGTCAAAACTGACTTCAGAAACGTGTTTCTCGTAAAATTCTAGCTCCTAATGACATATTACACGACCCAATCCCATTTAAGAAAACAAATCGAGATTCGATATGATGGACTTCAAAATGGCGGACGTGAAGAACATACCCACCAACATGTAGCGCCTTCCACACTGTACCCATTATTATGTATTTGCTTTCCATTTCTGTCATCATTTTACAAATATAAGGACATTTCCACACTTTTTCTTCACAACAATCTATTATATCATCGATATCTCCCAAAGTAATTGCACTCGAGTTGCCAAATTTTGCTTGTGCAAATTTTTTTTTTGACATTCTAACTAATATGGAAGAAAGAAATTTAGAACCTTTTTTTTTATCTCCCATCAGTATGTTCGCTTCTCAGCAGGTAAACAAAAAGTGCAATTTTGTTTCCTCACTATCCTTTTACACTATAATTAGATTCTATTGGTTAAATCCATTCTCACATGCGACTGATTTCATGTTATTTAAGTGCACAGCTACTTACCTGTAGAAAATGTTTTATTTCGCAAGAGTTGGGTTCATCAGCTGTTCACATCAGCCGGCAGATATCTTAATAGAGAGAGTCCTGAATTTGTGTAGAATAAGTTATAACTACTACAACAATTGTGCTTTTTCTAACATGACATGGTTAAGCCAAACATTTTTAATATTCAGACATTCGTTTTGTGTTGTAATTAACTACGGTGAGTATTTTTCACTTGATCAGAGTGTGTTCGGTAACGAGTATAAGGATTAGTTATCACGAATGAATATACTTGAAAAAACAATAAAATGTATGGAAGCTTCCAATAATACTAAAACCTAAATGTGGTTTAATTTAACGCCGGCCAATAATCAATAATGTTAGAATATTTTTATTGTTTATTTTCCACTTGAGCTTGAATAATATCCATAGTTTGGTAATTTAGATATTTTGGTTACATAATTGGACAGCGTTATGCATCACTAGACCAAGCACCAAAAATTTGTTTAGAGATAATTCAGTCTACAGTTCACGAGCACTTATTAACCTTCATGAATATTTATTGGTAACCGTTGCCAATATATTGATAGCGATTTTTTAAAATAGTTCATATTGTTCCCCAAAAGAATACGCCATATAGAAACAATGTAAGAAATGTCGCTTGGTCTAGTACTGCATAACACTGTATAGTTATTTAATCATGCTTCATTTTATTGAATCTCAAACAATGGAGAATGATTAGCTTTCTGACGTCCCGAACGTCTGTATTTTAGGCAATGGGCATATTTAATGAATACCAAGTTTCCTATATTATAGTTGCACTACATAGAAATAGTAGCCAAGTCAACAGAAAATACCATTTACATTACATAACAGTGCATAGCCAATTTAATTATTTATTAAATACTGTATTTCTTACTGAAGGATAATGTAATGCAGCGATCTCCAACAAAAGATGGCAGCACTATCTCCGTATATGTCTAATGTATTCTTGTCGTTGTACGAAATTTCAATGCTCCTAGAAATTCAAGCCTAGAGAGCTCAAATTTTCATGGAAGGAAGTTCATAACCAATTCAAGAGCATGATCGATGCCGATTTTTTATTTTCGTTTTCCTTCATTATTGAAATCGCTTCATTGTTGTTGTGAATATAAAAACCTATAACAATGAAGCTCTTTCAACAATGAACAAAAAAGAAAAATCTGCATCAATCATAATCTTGAATAGGTTATGAACTTTCTTCCCTGAAAATTTGAACTCTTTAGGTTTGAATTTGTAGCAGCAGTAATGAAATTTCGTGTAACAATGAAAATACATTAGACATATCTGACGTAGTGCTGCCATCTTTTGTTGGAGATCGTTGCTTTACATTAACCTTAATAACTCGTATTTTCTTATTTTTTGCTAGTTTTACACATTGTTTATATAGAGAAGATTCTGACTTCCACGTTGAGAAACCCTGACATATGTCAAAATAATTTTCTTTCAAAACCGTGAAATATTTAATTAATTTCATTAGATGCATTTGGGGGAATAATATGTACCAATCTCATTTATAAAACTCCAACTTACCTTAGAAAGTAGGAGGAATGCATCTCGTATTTTGGAACTATTATTCTGCTACTCAGTAATTGTTAATTTGTCAATGCAATGCGGCCTGATATAAGTTTCCTTAAAGAAATGTAATTCTAAAATAGTATAATTTACCAAAATCAAGAAACAAGTGATTTATGTGAGAACAATACGGATTTAGATCTAGCAAGAACAAGGAAGCTCCGTTAATTTCTCCTGTTCACCTGGTATGTTCTCTGTTAGCTACCTTAAAATATTGGACCATTTAATTTTGATTCCTTCATCTGCAATGGAGGCTAGCGCCTAAACGAAAACAGGTACAGAGAAACTGACTTCAAATTTGGGTTCAGCGATCTCGATTTATCCAGCCGTTTCTAACTTGGTGTTTAACATTGCCAGACTCTTATCATTTGGTTAGCCTTCTGCATTTTAAGAATTCATGCAAGTGATTAAATTACAGTAAAGCAGATAGTGAGTCACTGACCTCAAGTTTGACGTCAGCGAATATGACATCGATTAATCTGCTCCTTTCTAAACATTTTGATATGACTATTAAAACTTTTGATATAATTATTAGACTAAACCTTGAAATGGATAACCCTTATTAAGGAGTGGTAATCGTTGACAGATTTCTTTGCATTTGACAGGAATCAAAATAATACGTCCATGCAATACGAACATAGATGACGGAGCTTTGTGAAAGAAGCAGAGCAAGCTTCGGGATTCGAACTCACGTCGCCAGCTTTATGGACGAAAAGGGGGAAAAAATTAACGCGACGCAGAGCGCACGGTCACGAAGACATCAGATAGACAGGCTTTAAGCTCAACTCTTACTGAAATAAAAGCAAAGTAAAAGTTATATAAAACTGATTTTTGTTTCAGTTACAGTGTTTGGTCTACTGCTCCCCCGCTTAGGCTACGCAGGAGCTCGTATATATATATATATGGCAACGCCCTAGCCGAGCTGGTCTACCGGTTCCCGTAAGATCACCGAAGTCAAGCAGCTCTGGGTCTGGTCAGTGTTTGGATGGGTGACCGTTTCAGCACTCCAGATGGTGTTGCCTGTGCGGCGTCCACCCAGCGTCGTGAGGCCAATTGGGGAGCTACCTGGATAAAGAGGTAGCGATCACAGTTGAGGGCTTCGGCTTTCCTCTCCCAACACGTCTGGTCAGCGTGAGAGCAGTAGACCACCTCCTCCCTCCGGGAGAGGCCTCATCCACTAGTGGATTGAATATGGCTGTGTATTATATATATATATATTATTTTCTGTTCTTTATGTCAAACGTTAGAGTAAGTCTAACTAGTGTAGCCAGAAACTGGGACTTAACGGGCAGTTACTGGTAGCGTGTGGCTGGAAACTGGTGCTTTTTGCTATATGTTCATATTTATATTGGCATTACTATAGTAGTGACGCACCAATTTTAAAATCACTAAAACCAAACCAAAATCACTTAAAACACACATATTACGTGTTCATGGAAGGCGAGCGGTTGACGCAATTGTTTTCTTGCACTTTTTGTAGATTATCTTACATTAGTGACCATATGAACGTGGAGGTTAGGTAAAGTTAGGTGCGGTCATGTATCATTACAAAATGTATTTTTATATGTTCACATTTATTATTAATAATTCCTTATTTTCCTTTTTCGTAAATTATCTTAAATTACTGAACATATGAACGTGGAGGTTAGGTAAAGTTAGGTGCGGTCATGTATCTTTACAAAATATATTTTGACACATATTCACACTTACCTTCAGCACACAGGCGTGTTAACTCTCCCAATTTCAATCGTGTACAATTGCTTCGGGGCCTTTTCCTTTCCTTACATAAATACTCTGCTAAATAACCTTCAAAATGCACTTTCCCTCGCCATTTCCATACGATTCAATAACAATAACGCAAGAAATGTCATAATCATCACAAAGACACGCCATTTCAACACTGCCTTACCGCCTTCCACATGACAACTGTAACTCTACGCAAAATAGTTCCCTCCGCCACAACATGCAGTGCGTCCTAAAACATCTTCAAAACACACTAAAACTAAATCATTATTCACTTCAAATGTTACCAACATCAATATTTACCTCCATAATACTCTCAAACGTCACACAATTATCTCAATTCCTCCGGTAAATTTCTAAAAATTGGTGCGTCACTACTATAGTTAACCCTCTATATTTCTTACGGTTTACAAATATGTGCTTTTTTACTTTCATAAAGCGCTAATACACACGACCGAGAGTTCAAGGTATATATTCACTTCACTGTTTTCCTTCATATTTTTTGTGCATATTTACACACCACCGAAGTCAAAATTTGTCTAAAGTGGCTGGAAACCGGTGCCGAGACCCTAACTCAATTGGTACGTTGGGATGGGATTTTTGTAAACTTACGATCCTGGTCAGTCATCTACACTCATCACAGCCTTATGCGAACAGCCCCATCCACGAAAATTAAACTTTTTACAATATTTCAAGACAGCTGCATGAAAAAAAAAAATCATGGTTTTAACGTTTTTTTTTCAACCTGGTAACAAGTTCTTTAACATCTCTAAAACACTTCGCGGAACTGAAGAGTTGATGACGTACGTTTTGTACTTGTTCATGTGCAGACTGATTTTCTACTCGCAATATGACTGCACATATAGGCTATAGGAAATTAAAACTTATAGTAATTCTGCATTATTCCTAATTCACCTACCTGATCTCTCAGCTCGACTTCATTTTAACCTATTTCCTAATAAGTAGGCGGAGTGGTTGCCACCACACCTACTGTTACTTAACCAGTGACCTGAGTCAAATAATTTTTGTGTGTGTGATTTTGTTGTTTCGTCTCACGAGAACACTAATATGAACTCACATAATTTTTCTGCATATTGTAATTGCTAGTTGCTACTATATAGTTCAGTTCAGAATCAGATGCGCCGACTCTAAACACTCTAAAAAACAAGTCAATATCGTAATTAAATTTTCCGTACCCGTTAACAGATGGCAATACTCTCGGCCACACAGAGTCCTTGCAGTTTCCGCATTGGCACTTTATGCTCCGCTTTAGACCCCTTTTATTGTGCTGCGTTTGTCGTTTTGTCATCGACGACATATGTCGTTGCGATTTGGACAGTTCAGATTCGGAACATGGCGGCTTAAGAGAAGAAAGCCGTAAAAAATTTTAGTGTTTACTTTGCATAATTTCAAAGTGTTTTTGGGCTTCAATTTAAGAAAATTTATTCAGATACATTACATAGTGCTTCAGTGCATACATACATGCTTCTTCAATGCGAAATTCAAAATTGGCAGTGAGAAATACATCTAAAAGCAGTGGTCGAAGTGAGGCGGTATGCAGCGGTATGGCATTCCACCTCTGGGTTTCGAGAGCTAAAAGCATACCGTTACTGAAGCAGACGGTATACATATTCTTATATACCAATTGCTTATATGTCTAGGCAAATATTGGGAAAACATACCGTCTCTGTTGTTTTTTTCCACTTCGAACACTGTCTAAAAGTAACTGTGGCTAGAGTTTTAAGAGTGAACTAACGACTATGGCGGACTGTAACCATAACAACTTATAAATAACTGACCTTAAAACATCAATTATTAAGACTTATACACTGTATTATATCATAAATGTTATTAAAAAAACAGCAATTTTTAAAACGAACGTGCAATGGATGGGCATAATTAGCGAAGTCCGCGCTAGATTACAAAATACGAATACGTTGCGATTTGTAAGTCAACGGGAGCAAATTATTGCTTTTATGCACTTCAACAACGACATTTGTCGTCTGCGAACTGTAAAAACATGTCGTCGTGTCATATAGATCGCACGACGGAAAATATCGTTCTACCTGCTCTATTCGCTCCAAGTACATGGAGTCTTATAGGTCCATTTATGCACGACGACATTTCCCGCGGGCATGATTTGAATTTACGCACAGAAAAACACAACACAATCTAATTCGACAATTTCATTGGCTGAAATATTTTGTGTGATGTCACTGTTGAGAGTCGCTCCTTCCCGGTTCCGGACAAAAAGATTCACTTGTGAAAGAGGAATGAAGTAAGAAACAAACAGAAAATACGATAGGATGGAGAATATTCCAAAACGCTTCAAATTCATATATACGGCAGAAAATATGAAAGATCTGCAATTGGAAATACGTAGAGTGTCTCATTTCAGTATTGACAGAAATTGTCATGACGTCATACTTAGCTAGTTGTAGGTACTTGTATATAATGACAAATAAGAGTGCCAAGAAGAGTGACATCTCTTCCAAAAATACTGCAAATTATTGTACACCAACAAGTCACAAAGCACCTAGATCAAAACAAGTTCTTCATTGAGAACCAATCAGGCTTTAAGAAAGGTCACAGTACAATGACAGCACTTATCAAAACCACTGATGACATCCGAAAAGCCATCGATAATCGACAAGTAACTATCTTAACCCTTCTAGACTTCAGTAAAGCTTTTCAGTCTGTTGATCATGACATCCTTCTCGCTAAATTAGAACACAACTTCAATTTCGCCAAACATACAGTTCAATATGGTTTCACTCATACCTGACAGATCGTAAACAGGCTGTTCTATCGAACAGCTCTTGCTCAGGGTGGAAGAACATCTCTTCCGGAGTTCCACAAGGATCAATTCTTGGTCCATTATTATTTTCGATGTTCATGAATGATATTGCATCTCAGTTCACTGAATGCAATTATCATCTATATGCAGATGACGTACAGGCCTATATAACGTCTGAACCTAATGATCTTGGCAATGCAGTAAGCAAATTCAATTCTGATCTTGAAAATATACACGTCTGGTCAGAATACAATGGTTTGTCTCTAAATCCAAACAAATCTCAACGTATAATAATTGGGTCTCCAAATATATTAGAAAAAATAAATAAAAATTCGTATGTACCAAAAGTTTACATTAGGAACAATGAAATAAAAAGAGAAGATAAAGTCAAAAGTCTCGGTATTATTCTTGACGAAACTCTATCATGGTCAGAACATGTGAAACTAATATCCAAAAGAGTGCATATGAAAATGCATACACTCAATCTTTTGAAAAACTTTCTTCCTCAACAAGTTAAGATCACCTTGATACAATGTCTCATATTTCCGATTTTTGATTATTGTGACGTAGTCTATAATGATCTGTCTGTTACTCTAGCAGACAGATTACAAATAATGCAAAATAGATGTGTTCGGTTCATCTTCAATGACAAAAAAATATGACCATGTATTAAGCAGGTACTCTGTACTGGCATGGCTGAAACTGAAAGAGAGAAGAACGTTCCATCTTCTACTGCAGTTCTGCAAGGTTTTAACTCTAGGATCTCCTACATACCTGGCTTATATGCTGGAATCGGTGCAGCTCACTCACAATATGAACACCCGCTCGAAAATCAATGCCACCCTACGAATACCAAAGCACATATCTCAGATCTATTCTAAATCTTTTGTGGTGTTCGGAATCAAGCAGTGGAATAATCTGCCTTCGGTAGTTTGCACTGCTAGCTCCCTAAACAGTTTTCGAAATAAGCTTCATAGTTACTTTCTGCCACTTACTCATAGCAGTGTAAAAAAATGTTAAATTTCATTTTATTATTATCATTATTATCCATACTCGTGCTTCAGTTTGTATCTTCGTTTCAAATGCGGTACATTTAAGCTTGAGCTCTGAGCTCGTAATTTGTTTCTACGACGCGAGATGGAATTAGTGTCAACAGCTGGTCGCACCGTCTGGTGGTGTTTGTAGGAACTTTTTCAAGAGCCTTACCGCGAAAGTACGTAAGTGTTGCCAGGCCTTGAAAACATATCAATATTATGTTTTCTTTTTCTCGAATTAAAAATCGTTACTGTGAGAAAAAAATATTAAATTGTTACTACAACTGGCACAAATAATATAATGTTTATCCAAAGTACACGTGTTACATTCTTCGGGCTAAATAAAAGCTGGTATTCTTACCTTCAGTAAGGAGAATGTGATTGGAAATGAATTCGTTAAAAAAAACTGGCTTCTTAGCCTTACGTCTTCGAAAAGGAAGATCCCTTCTTGGGTTGCGTGGATTGATTTACAACCAGCGGAAAAGTTATAGGTACTTGCTCCCCCTCAGTGGCCAGCTGCTTCCTTCTCCTGTGGTACTATGTATTTTGTGTGTTCCACTAGAAATGAAAGACCAGACTCTGTGGTTCCACGCACAAGATCGCCAAAAATGAAAGTATTTTGTTGATTAAAAAAAATGGCCTAGGGTCTAGTGGTTACAATCGCGGAATTTATATCATGGGCGGGTGGGTGAGAAATAATCCTACTTCCGGGTATCGGACGGAAATGAGGTTTTCCACCTTACTTTCACTATGAGAATACCGGTATGGATCCTAGAACAAGGCCTTGCTTCTACATTTGTCGTCCTTGGCCCAGTGAGAACACTCCTCGAAAGATGCCATCGTTGAGATTGGTGCTTCGGGCATAGCTACTTCTCTGCTCCATATAAGTTAAACAAAATGAAGAAACGAAACATGTTTCTATTGATTATTGAAGTTTATTTGCTTTTAAAAGAATACCAAGCGCATAATAGCTTCATGTTCCACCTCTATGAACGTATTCTACAACACTTTTTCAATATGTAAAATAAACTACATCACTCTTCGTAACAAACGAAGCGTTCAGATCTAGAGATATAAAAAAATCTTACAATATCCACTAACCAGGGTCGGTTTTCGAAGTTTCGACTTTAAAAATAATTACACTAGAGTCTCCGCAAACCGAATTTGATGGGACGAACAGTGATTCGGTTAAAGCGGAAACATAGTGATTTACATACTGTTGTTTAGTGCTGTACTACGTGTTAAAAAAAATATTTATTTTAAATAAACAAAACAATTTCTCCTTTACTGTATTTATAAGAACTAAAAAAAACTTTAATACATGTATTTAAAGTTACATAGTATGTACTGTACATACACAATTTTAATTTATTCGTACATACGAAACAGAAATATCAAAATGTCAAATCTCCCAGCACTGTATTTCAAAGCCCGTACTCTATTACCCGAAGCCTCGTGAGCAACATGAACCAGTGGTGGTTTACAATCTCAATGTCTATGCCTTCACGGTCCCTGCACAACATCAGTCACTAGTGACCTGTAATTCGCTACCTCTTTTTTCACCTGAAGCATAGCTGAGATATATAGATTTTTTTACCTGAAGTAGACGGCTCGTAAATGTATTCTCATGATTTAAAATACAGTATATTGAATATAATTGTCAAGTGGGAATAAATCACTCCATAAAAACGTTATGTTTTTAGAGCACATTTAAGTTCCACATTTTCAGACAAATAGTCAGTTTAAGCCTTGTTCACTGTACGATATTTTCGGTCAGATTTAAAGTTTGACTTTACGTTTGTTATTGATTTTACATGTCGGAAAATTAAGAAATCAGTCTTTTACGATGTTTATGGAATTGTACAGCACCAGTGATTGTAATTAACATAAAGATTCGTTGGAATCCAACGATATATGGAAGTATTTTTGTAGCGATGTTGGATAGCTTAGAAATTCGGTATTGTCTGATACTCGCTTGAGATAATTCGGTTGATAGGCGTTGCTATACCTGGATTCTCGATGTATATTGACAATGGTAGATTCAGAATACTGGAAGCTTAATGAGAACTGTGATTACTCATAGGAGAACTTCTCGTAAAGTATGTGTTGTACAAATAATAGCAATAAAAAGGAATGAATCTGATGAAAAGCAAATCTCGGCACTTATCTCGTCTATTTAGTACAGTAAACATTAAAGAACCCGCTGCACTGATAATTCACAGTAGTATTGGGAATTCTGAAGTAAGCAAAACCTTGTATGATTCTATTAAACATAAAACGTCCCAATAGTAAAAGAATCGGAATAACAATAATCTTCGCTTTCCCCCCATCCGAGCTACATGGCCTGCTCATCTCACAATAGTCGTCGCGATTTCATTAATCTTACACATTGGGTGAGTCGTTCAGTCGGTGGTATTCTTCATTATGCGGTCTCCTCGCCCCGTATATCTCTATCTTATTTTCAAACACTCGTAATTTATGTTCATCTAGGGTCTTACTTCAGCTTTCGCAGTCGTAGAGTATTACCGGCATACTAACAGTTCTGTATATTTTAAATTTCAACTTTTTTTAAATTAGTGGCGACGTTAGAAGTTTCTGGACTGAATAGAAACATGTGTTGCTCGATACTAACCGATTTTTTATTTCTTCCATGCATAACCTCGTTTTTGCTTCTTACGCATGCTCCTAAGTATTTAAATTTGTTTACTTTCTCTATGTTCTCATTCTTAATTGTCATGTACTTATTTCCTTCATTCCCAATGTCGAAGTCCATTATACTGTATTTTGTTTTATCTATGTTTACCTGTAGACCATCGAAAGCTTCTACTAAGACATCGATGTTACTTTGTAATACATCTATATAGTCCCTCCTTAATACTATCATCCCCGTAGTCTCGTACAGGAACAATTGATTGAAGTCATTCAATGCTATTCCCTTTTTGATTTTTTTAGAATCGCATATTCAAACTCAGAGTTAAGCAGTAGTGGTGACAAGGCATCACCTTGTTTCTCGAAACTATCTGACATATCCGTAACTATCAGTGTAATGCCTATGGGGTCGCTGAGACATATTTCTCACTAGTTGAACACGTTTCTTCGGAATTCCAAAACGTACCAGGAGACTGCATAACTTTTCCCTTTTAATAAACATACGCTTTCTTAAAATTAGTGAATAGCTGGTGAACAGTCCTATTGTATTTCCATTTCTTCTCCAAGATTTGTCTGGTCGAAAGTGGATCTATTTCTTCTGAATCCACGTTAGTTAAGAAAAGTATATAAAAAAAGAAACATAACTCAATAATATGAAGCATTATTAATGTTTAATAGCCTCCTGCGTAGCCTAGTTGGTAGCGCACTCGACTTCTGTGCGAACGGTCCCGGCTTTGATTTCCGGTAGCGGGGTGTGTGTGAAAATTTCAGTGTTGACTCAGCATCGTGAGGACAGTTGGGGAGCTACTTGAATAAAAGAAGTAGTGGACTGTGGTCATAAAAGTCAGAAGAGGCCAAACCACGTCAGACACACCACGTAACCTTCTAATAATTTGGACGTAATACAGTCGTCTGACAGGCCAAGGCCTTTAGGGGTTGTCGAGCCACCCAGTTTAGTTTATTAATAATTTAATCAGAGTATAATTACTGAATAAAAGTGTATGTAATATACTGCACTATAGGCTAATAATTCCTTGTAATATTTCCGTTTCTGCAAGCCAGATTATTTAGGTAAACCCTAGTGCAAAATGTGGTCCATAGATTTGTTTGGGCGATAGATTTGATCTTCTAGTAGTTGCATTATCTGCAGTGCAAGTGTAAGGTAGTACAGAACTGTGTGAATCGAATGTGATGTTCAATTCCGTGCAGATCTTGCTCCAACGGGCAGGTGCTGGCTTCCTTCTGCTAGCACGTAGTGAACTCGCCTCGCACAGACCTTTCCAGCGATACCTCAATTTCATCTTCCTAGTCTTTAGTAGTTGCTGATTTTAAAATCTCAACTCGGTCAAAAACGCTTGCCAGTGTTTGGATCATGCTTCTCGCAATGATTCGTCTGAACACAAGCTCAATTTGTCAAAGCAACCGGAAGATGCAGTGAAAACTTCTTTCCTTACTCTCTACTTCTTCCTCTGGAAATTTTAAGACGAAACAACGCATCTGTTTCCTCCCTTCTCTCTCTAATAAATGGATGGGGTAATTAATCATTAAATAGTAGTGGTATGTAACATCCTCGCAGCCACCCCCACCGAAATTCAAGCACCTGAGCTCATAGTTTGAGATTTTTGGCCATTAATTTTAACAAGTTGTCACTTTCCCACATAAAACTTCACCTTTGGACCCTAGGTTCAACTCTTTGACCTAACAGATGATGGAGAAGTTCTATGATCCTGGGAACCGGAAGTTTGGTTGTACCGACTGAGGAGGGTGGAGACAGTGTTGTCTTTGCCCAGACGTTAATTGTTGCTGCGCCATCTGTTGTGGCATGCGCCAAATATCGTTTTAATTTTCGCAGTGCAAGAGAAGATTTGGAGAAGTGAAAACCTTCTCCGTCGAGGTAAGAAAAATGCATGTTAACTCTCCCTGAATAAGCAGACACGGGCGACATTAGTTCGAAAACAGTAAAAGTGAGGTTTGATACGAAATAAGAGAACTATATTTCATAGTTAAGATAAACATTCAAAGATAATCTATCTAACGATAGCTTTATATAAGAAATTACGTATACATAATATGGATATATCTATTTGTAAATATGAATATACGAGGTTATATTGATATTGTATGTATAAGCAGACAAGAATAAGACAACGAAACTACCTTATTTGTATACTTTACTATTATAGATACTTGCGCGTTGTGTAATGGAATTGCTGAGTTATGTTTTGACACATGTATAAGGAGAATTTGCTATAATACTAGCATCTTTTATGAATAATTTCTACTCCAGAGATGTGATTATTCTGCATAAGAAGTGTTTTTGCTTGTTTTCACACCTCTATTTGTATAAATGAATGAGATTTTAATTCTTAAGACGATGAAATATACATAATTTACATACAGAACAATACGACTTGAATCAATGTAAACCGAAATTACTGCAATAGTACAAATTTTGGAATATTTTGAACACTAGAAGTGCATTTATTGTGCACAAAGAAGAATATGATTTGTGATTAAAGCGTTTGTAAGCAAAAGTTATCCTAATACTTTACTTTTGAGATGTTTCTTAAAACTTTTTAAGCCGAAATTACTACAATATCGCTATTTGTGAGCTAGCTAGCGCATCACAAGTGTACAAAGAAGTGTATTTCATGTGTACCAATGTATTTTAACTTGAAATATCAGGTATATGTATATTGTCTCACAGGGCATGCAAAAACTATGTAACAGAATTTTAGACGCTACTCTTAAGAGAATTTACCTTAATACAGGGTGATTATTCCTTTGAATAGCTACGAGATGCATTTGAACCAGATTTGAAATCTGAATTTAGTTTAATACATGGTGTTTATTGTTTTATGCAATGGAAAACCTGTATAACACGCCTTTTGACCTGCATGTTTAACTAGAACTTAGCCCCATTAGCAACTGTTTTGATGGCTATTTCCTGCTTCACATTCATTGACGTTTTTAGGAGAAAAGAGCTCTTTTGAAATACGAAAATAATGAATTAAACATCAAACTATCACTTCGGAGAACATATTTAACAGATAATTTAACTAGAAATGAGTTTTTGCATTGTATTTTACGCTTGGAAAGAATTATTTGGTGGTAATCTATAGGACAAACGTGATTATGATGTGTCTAAAGTAGACTTTTCAGATGAAATTGCAACTATTTCGGTGTTTGTTATCAGGAAGGGAGTTCTTGTAGTCACATAGAGTCAATATATTGCGAGAAAAGTGACATTTGAAGTAGAAAGAAGTTTAATAAAACACGAAAGGGACTAATTGATGTGAAACTTAGGGAATGAAGTCATCTTATTTACTGCTACGCACTGTGAAAGAGATATTCAAACATAATTTTAAGCAGAATACTAGTCTTTGAGGTACTTTTGAAACCCGAAAATACGAGAGTAACGCCATATTAGAGTTTAGTTGTTACAAAACAAGTTCTTGAATATGAAAATGGCGGCACCAAAGCAGATGATTACCCGAATTTGACCATGTGCAATACAATTTTGTTAATATAGAACATTGAAATAGGTATTTCAACACAAATATTAGAGAAACAAACTATATCTCCACGAAAAATATTGTACTAAGGACTCATTGTTTCGATTTTCTCGCGTGAGGGACTGTTTAAAATGGAGTGTAGACATTATTTTACTTGTACACTTTCCATATTAAATGGGAAATCAAGTCTGATAAATCAAAATTGCCTATATTATGCGCTTTATTAATACAAAGAGAAGTCCTAAGAACCACATTTAGTCAATATGTAACAAGAAAACTGTCATTTAAACTAGGTTGAACGCGTATTTGAAGGCGAAAAGCGTGGATTTACATAATACCGACTACTTTGAAACAATATATAACGAGAAAACTCACATTTGAAATAGCTTGAACATGATTTTAGATATCATCTACTCTTTCAGTTGTATTTTTATGAGTATATAACGATTTTGCATCTTCGTTATGGTTGAAAAAACTGTTTGGTTAAGGAGAGAAGTAGTACTTGAAGTACTTTCAATCAAATGAAAGCTAGAAAGAACTGATTATAGTCAAAAGAGTGTTTGGAGCCACATTTACTCGTAATATAAGAAGAAAATGAGGTCTATTGGAGTCAATTCAAGTGATTGACACCACATAATTACAATGTACTCTCTTTATACGAAATGGATTGATATATCTACCTTTCCTGAGACCATGTAGGTGAAATAAAAGACTTGTATTGAACATATTAATGAATTAAATTAGGTATAGCCTTCGTATATAGTGTTTTGTAAGGTAGATAAAGACAAATGGACTTGGTAATAAGAAATTATAGTTACTTACGTTTATATTTTTCCCTGGCAGAATCTTAGGTAGTATAATGTAAGAATATTTCCTAAGTTTACGGGACTTGACTGATGGATGTTATCGCCTGATGCAAGACCATTTCCCTGATATGTCAACTTTTGCAGAACCCCGTCAGAAACACACACACTAAGAAACTAGCACTGCACACCGGAAGTCCATGGCTTGCATTCGCAGCATGCAACCATATGTTTACTTGATACAGGAAGAGTGGGAGACAGGTGGGGGAAAGAGTCTGTGAAAGAATATCACAGCAAGTTGGCATTGCTGAAAAAGCAGTGTTGTCATCCTACACTTAACAGTGTTTCCATCTTAAAATTTAATAAGTTATTCTTTACCATTTGTATAGTAATTCAACAACGACAACAAGAGTTGCAATCTTATACCAAACTTTTAAGTGTTGCCAACCATGGATTATTTTAATAAAATGATATCACCTAGTTTTCTTATTGTCTGATATGCTCGGATTTTAGACTACATTTTCAAAAGCAAAGTATCTTACTAGTATTGTTAGGTTTCATATCTCACTGGATATGGACTGCAAAAGGAGTATCCAAACTGAACTTAGTGATTACAAAACCTTTTAAAAGTATTAATACGCTCGTCTCATGCTCCAGTAGGCTTTATGACTAAAAGAGCATTTTTGTAGAGTTGTAACAAGAACTAAGCAAACAAGCACTGCCATACTAGCTAATGACGTCATTTGAATTTAAATAATCTGATTGGCTAATGAAGTCAATACATTGCCATTACAATTCGATTGTGACTTAGTGTGCTGCAGATGAATCAGGAAACAATGGCTAGCTGTGAGTGTACTTTTTCCAAGGTGGCTGTCGACTGTGTGTTGTCAAGTCTTGAAGAATGGACACCTTGCTTTAGTATAATTTGTGATGAGTGCTTTCACGATATTTCCTTTGGCTTTGACCATGAGTGTGTCGACTTAAGCAAGGAAATTACTCTACTTCGTATGGTTGACATATTAACAACTTCCTTGGTTTGTGATCAGATATACCAGAAGTTTACTGATTCTCACACTGATTTTATTGATATACTGCATACATTTCTTAAGACTTACAAGAAAATGGTTACAGATTCCGAATGTAAGGACAGAATCCGTTCAATCTCATGGGTGATAGATACATTGCATCCATGGACTTGTACCAATAAATATCTTCAATCCTTCTAACTTTGAATATACACAAGGACTGGTATTTGTATAGGAAATAAAACAATTGATTTGTACTAACAAGGAACTTTTTATTTGTGCATAAGTAAGATACATAGAGACTCGAACATTTTCCAAGTGATACAAAAGTGTTGTGACTACAAACTGTTGAACAGTGATGCTTTTTCAGACAAGTGATACAAACAATGCTGAAATAAAGAAACAACTGGTATAAATTAATGTGTTTAAAGACAAATAATACAAAATACTGATACATAAAGGGAAATCATAGTAAATACTTTTCTTGTACAATGAAAAGGATATGATAAAAAAGTTAAGAAGAATTCTGATTTACATTTTTAATCCAATCTCCTTTAACAAATTTACCTTACAAGACAATATTTTACATAAGTATTAAATAAAACTTACAAAAGTATTTGCCATCACAAAAATGTTTTACTTTCACAAAAGTATTTATGTTTTTAAAAAGTTTAAGAAAAGTTCTTAAGAAAAAATTTGTAACAAAAAGTTTTAGTAAGAAAGAAAAAAGTTTGCAACAAAAAGTTTTAGTAACGAGAAAAGAGTTGTAACAAAAAAAATTGAACAAAATGTTTTGTAAGAAAGAAAAAAGTTCGTAAGAAAAAATGTTTTTAAGAAAAATTAGTTTGCAACAAAAAATTGGAACAAAAAGTTTTCCTAACACAAAGTTTTAGTAAGAAAAAAGTTTGCAACAAAAAGTTATAAAAAAATTCATAAGAAAAAAATTTGTTAGAAAAATTCGTAAGTTCTAGTAAGAAAAAAGTTTGTAAGAAAAAAGTTTGCAACAAAAAGTCTAAAAAATTCACAAGAAGAAAGTTTGTAAGGAAAAAAGGTTGCAAGAAAAAATTTGGAACAAAAAGTTTTCGTAACAAAAAAAATTGTAACAAAAAATTTCCAAGAATATAAATTTTGTAAGAAAAAAATCGTACCAAAAAAAATTAGTTTTTGTTTTAGAAAGAAGTTTTAAGAAAAAAATTTAGTTTGTAATTTTGCATCAAAAAAGTGTTTTCAGATTTTCCTTTACAAACATTTGGTTATCAACTTATATTTTGTAACTTGTACGAAAATTATTCACTGCAATATCCATAAGGAAGTGTAGAATAATCTTTCTTTTTTTAGGGATTAAGCTTCCTTCGCTTATTATTGACCATTCGATGTGTTTTGTACTCTCCTTATAAACGATTTTATATCCTGCTTTGCACAAGATATTGTTAGGGCTAAAGATTTGACGGCTATCATACTTTTCAGTAACCAAATTTTAATAGTGCTCGTAATTTATTTGCTCTTTCGCTCGATAATTCAAAGTTATACCACGAACTTTATAAACATACTTCACTTCACCAGTAACAAGATTCTTCATAGCATAACAATAATTTTTTACACCCAATCCAACGAAACTTTGCATCTCCCACCCATCTTTTAACTCATTAGTCAATTCTCCGAGGTAATTCCCAGTACGTAGTAATAATGGCTCATCTTTTTTCTGCACGTATATAACTGAATCTGTGTCACAATATATGAGACGTTTTATACCTACACTGTCCAGTAATTCATATAAACGAACTCTAGCCCACGAGGATATGAAAGCTGCTACTCCTACATTGGTAAAAGCGTGAGGTGAATTATCATTTTCAAAGCCTTTATAAGTTACTTGTAATTTGTTTTGTCCTATAGGAATCACATGTTGAACTTCCAAATGAGGCGAACGTAAGATTTCCAGAAAGCTTTTTCGATCACTAACAATGCGAGTTTGTATAAAGTCACATCTTTGTCCTCATTTTCCAAATAAGGCATTTAAAAATATTTTTGAAATATGTCTCAACCCGGCATTATATTGGATTTTATCATGCTCAAGACGCATACCTTCATGCTGCTCATAATCATGAATATATTGTTGCTTCTCCTCTTCCGTAGTACAATTATCAGGAAATCCACTGGCTTCCTGTTTCATTTTTAGGAAACTAGCAACATACAGTCATTTCCATTTGCCAGATTTCGTATGTTTTAAGAATAACATATCCTTTCTCCAACGCCGAATGTAGTTCGAGAGTACAAAATACTCCCTTGATTGCACGTTCTTCTTCATTGTGTGTATATTCTCCATTATTTAAGCCCTCCATACAAGACCTACACAAACCAAAAACGAGACGTTTATGTGCATTATATGGCAAAATGGGTATAGCAAGGTTTTTAGGAGTAAGTACTTTGCACTGAACCAGACCATTGACAGTACATGGATCAGGCACGCTTTTGCCTTTATGAAATTTAATTTTTCCCGTTGGCATAGGTTTCTCAGACATCACAAACGGATAAAAGGAGGTTACATCCAGATATGCTAAATACTCATCTTCACCACATTCATATAAGGCGCGAAAGCATTCGGTACCTCCTCCTTTGAAGGCATCTTTAGGGCGTAAAGGATCATAGATTTCACAACACTCATTTTCTAAGAAACTTTGAATTTCAAGAGATGCTTGAACCATCTTGCTCCATTCGCATTCCCAAATGGATTCAACTTTAATTTTACAACTCTTTTTCAAAAATTGTTCTCTCGCTAGTGTTGCCTTATATCGGTCATCCAAAGTATGTCCCTCCTCATCAACGGGAAGACGACGAACTTGGGTGATGCATGTATGTCCGTCCCAGTAGCAGCCGTAGAATTCGTAACCAGTACGAGTTTTCTTGTCATAGCCATCCAGTTTAAACCGCTTAAATTGAACTTCGCCTTTATTTTCTGCTGTTTGTAATGTAACATTATTTTTATACTCTACCTATTTTTAACCATTGTTTTGCCGTTTTACTTTGTTGGTCACGATGTTGGAAACCTAAAGAAGGGATGATTGGAATGGTGTTTTCTTTAAGATAGCGTGAACAGAAACATTCCATCGCACACGAGGCGATAGTGCTTGTGTGTAGGAAGCATTGTATCCCTCCCGTTTGTTCTTCAATGAGGTTTAAGAAACAAATCAATGCCTGTGTCAAAATGAAAACGTCATTCTTGCAATACTCTAAGATTTCTTTCTGGAAATCGAAAGTCTTTTCACTTTTAACACATTCCTTATGCCACGCAAGAACTGCATTCCGTTCATCGTCAAATATCGAGTCAGTATCAAAATATTCAATGTCTGGCCAAAGCCCAACATAATCCTGGTGTTTAGGAGTGTTGAATAGGTATGGAAACTCTCCTTTCTTTAAACTTTCTTGTAAGCCCATCACTGCTGGTAATTCGGATAATTTAACCCCCATGAACAAATATATATCACGGAAAATATTATTTACAGTTAATTGAATAATCTTTTCTCCTTGTGATATAATGTGAGGTGTCAGATTTTGTTTGTCCATAAGACATCGCACTACTAGTATTGTATCGAAACCATACCCATTGTTTGAGAGTCCAGACAAATTGTGTGAGAGAAACCAGACTTTTTGAAACTTAGGACCCTGTTCCAAGACATGATTTGCGAATGATTCCATATTATGAAATACAAAATCTCTCTGACCATTAACATTACCACAAAAACTACAAGTATAATTTTGGTCTATATCCTTACACTGATGACAACGATGAGATGCACAAATTAAGTTTGGTACATGTTCACGTTCACCATTTTTATCTACGTCTAGTAGCATTGTTTCAACGTCGAAGATAATGTACAGGAAATTCTCAACACGTTTTGGTTTGGTTGGTTTGACAAAACAGGAATGTGTTTCATCGACATGGATGTTACACAGTTTACAATAATGTTCGCCACACACGTGTTTTGTTTTCCTGCTGCGTCTATCAGTTTTCACTTCACACTGCGGACAAAGTTGCACATAATAGCATACAGGTTTACCATTGGCTTTAGATTTGTGTTGATCATAGCAGGTTTGGCTGGGAAACGTGCGATAACAACACCAACATTTTAAACCCTTAACCTTACTACTATCATTATCATCATGGTACTCTTCACAATGAGTACATAAATATCTACAGTTTTGGAACCGCCGCTTTTCATAAGGCGTGAGACAATGATAGCAATAACCATCACTCTCTAAAAATCCCGTAATAGTTTCAATGATATCATAATGATTGTCTTCGTATCTTAGAAACAATTTCTTGTCTGTTGGTGGTCCAGAATACACTATCGTATACTCGCGAGTCTCAGGAATACACTATCACATACACTAATTTGATATTCGTCACCACTATGTTTCTGGAACTGATCTACATCTTCAATACTTCCACCATTTTTACTTAATAAATCTACTTTCGCAAAATAACACAATTCTGCTGCAGCACAAGCCTACTTCTAAGGATGTGTTTTCATGTAGCGTGCATTTTCAAACTCTTTATCGGCTCGTAGTTTCGCCAATACCAAAGCCCGCGCGAGACAATCAGGAACATATTCAACTGGAATGATGTGTTTTTGGAGATATTTTTCCAAAGGCAAATATTTGTCATTGCCATATCGCCCCTGCCCGCGAATAAGATCTGAAATAACAACTTTGACAGTTATTTTCTCCCCTAACAAGAATTCCTCGTTAGAATTAAGAACATTGTCAATACTACGCAAAATATGTTCTACATTAAGATGTGCACGGAATCGGAATGGTATGTAAATCGGCTTATTTTCCTTACAATTACTACTCTCAATTGTAAATTCTATTTTGGAATCGAGATCGACATCTTTAAGTAAATGTTCCATAGCAAAATTAAACAAACTTAACATATTCCTCTGGGTTATGAATTGACTTTACTATCGACTTAATGGTAATTTGACATCCTTGCAAACCAAAGTTGAGATGGTTTTTCACATTCACTAACGATCTCAAATTCACTAGTTTTTCCACCGCCATACATCATAGGCATGTTATTGTCCTCCATTCACTGTTGAACATTAATATTAAACACACCACCACCATCATCAGAATCCTCTTCTGTGCTAACTTCAATGTCCACATCCATACTAGTTTCATCACCCTCCACTACATGCGTATACAACTGCTAACCATACTAGAGTCATCACTATGCACTTCCATAGCAGCATCGGCACTAGACCATGTATCCAAGTTGAAAAAGTCAACTGCATCTTGTGGGATCATTCCGTCAGGTTCGGTGAATATCTCACAATAATAACTCCACGCCAAGTCTTTACTTTCTACACTTCCGAAAAATCCATAATGTCCAAGATCAATACTGTCTTCGCCAGTCACACAGTTTTGTGAGAAAACTTCTTCATCATTCCAATAATAGTAAAGCAAGTAGTGAAGCAGTATTTCATAATTATATGTTGTTGCATGAAATCCTAACAGTTTGTAGTAGCACAAATGATTCCAACATTCAAGTACACGATCGGGTTCGTCATAGCCTTGAATCTCCTGGGCAGTAAGCAAAGCATCAATTCGATTTTCCATGACTTCAAACAATTAGGTATCCTCCAAGAAAACACCAGACACAAACCAAGTTGTACTGTTTATACACACAAAGTCGAATTCCGCAGGAAAGAACACCAGCACCACCAGCTTTGAATACGAAGCTACACTGAAGATTCTCACAGACGTGAAAGCAGATCTTTGCACATCGAGACTCAGCTGCAAACAAGCGAATTAAACCACTGAGTGCTAGATATATTATTTGAGCGCGGACGCGAACGAAAGCTATGATACAAGAGTACCAAGAAGGAGGGGTAAAGTAAGAGCGGAAATGAAACATGCGCAAAACAGATGTGCAGTAACTACATCTCTAATTAACAAATTTACTTATGCACAAATAAAAAGTTCCTTGTTAGTGCAAATCAATTGTTTTGTTTCCTATACAAATACCAGTCCTTGTGTATATTCAAAGTTAGAAGGAGTGAAGATCTTTATTGGTACAAGTCCATGGATGCAATGTATCTTTCACCCATAAGATTGAACGGATTCTGTCCTTACATTTGGAATCTGTCACCATTTTCTTGTAAGTCTTAAGAAGTTTATGCAGTATATCAATAGAATCAGTGTAGGAATCAGTAAATTTCTGGTATATCTGATCACAAACCAAGGAAGTTGTTAATATGTCAACCATACGAAGTAGAGTAATTTCCTTGCTTGAGTCTACACACTCGTGGTCAAAGCCAAAGGAAATATCGTGAAAGCACTCATCACAAATTATACTAAAGCAAGGTGTCCATTCTTCAAGACTTGACAGACCACAGTCGACAGCCACCTTGGAAAAAGTACACTTACACTTAGCCATTGTTTCCTGATTCATCTGCAGCACACTAAGTCACAATCGAATCGTAATGGCAATGTATTGACTTCATTAGCCAATCAGATTATTTAAATTCAAATGACGTCATTAGTTAGTATGGCAGTGCTTGTTTGCTTAGTTCTTGTTATAACTCTACAAAAATGCTATTTTATTCATAGAGCCTACTGGAGCATGAGACGAGCGTATTAATACTTTTAAAAGGTTTTGTAATCACTAAGTACAGTTTTGTATACTCCTTTTGCAGTCCGTATCCTGTGAGATATGAAACCTAACAATACTAGTAAGATACTTTGCTTTTGAAAATGTAGGCTAAAATCCGAGCATATCAGACAATAAGAAAACCAGGTGATATCATTTTATTAAAATAATCCATGGTTGGCAACACTTAAAAGTTTGGTATAAGATTGCAACTCTTGTTGTCGTTGTTGAATTACTATACAAATGGTAAAGAATAACTTATTAAATTTTAAGATGGAAACACTGTTAAGTGTAGGATGACAACACTGCTTTTTCAGCAATGCCAACTTGCTGTGATATTCTTTCACAGACTCTTTCCCCCACCTATCTCCCACTCTTCCTGTATCAAGTAAACATATGGTTGCATGCTGCGAATGCAAGCCATGGACTTCCGGTGTGCAGTGCTAGTTTCTTAGTGTGTGTGTTTCTGACGGGGTTCTGCAAAAGTTGACATATCAGGGAAATGGTCTTGCATCAGGCGATAACATCCATCAGTCAAGTCCCGTAAACTTAGGAAATATTCTTACATTATACTACCTAAGATTCTGCCAGGGAAAAATATAAACGTAAGTAACTATAATTTCTTATTACCAAGTCCATTTGTCTTTATCTACCTTACAAAACACTATATACGAAGGCTATACCTAATTTAATTCATTAATATGTTCAATACAAGTCTTTTATTTCACCTACATGGTCTCAGGAAAGGTAGATATATCAATCCATTTCGTATAAAGAGAGTACATTGTAATTATGTGGTGTCAATCACTTGAATTGACTCCAATAGACCTCATTTTCTTCTTATATTACGAGTAAATGTGGCTCCAAACACTCTTTTGACTATAATCAGTTCTTTCTAGCTTTCATTTGATTGAAAGTACTTCAAGTACTACTTCTCTCCTTAACCAAACAGTTTTTTCAACCATAACGAAGATGCAAAATCGTTATATACTCATAAAAATACAACTGAAAGAGTAGATGATATCTAAAATCATGTTCAAGCTATTTCAAATGTGAGTTTTCTCGTTATATATTGTTTCAAAGTAGTCGGTATTATGTAAATCCACGCTTTTCGCCTTCAAATACGCGTTCAACCTAGTTTAAATGACAGTTTTCTTGTTACATATTGACTAAATGTGGTTCTTAGGACTTCTCTTTGTATTAATAAAGCGCATAATATAGGCAATTTTGATTTATCAGACTTGATTTCCCATTTAATATGGAAAGTGTACAAGTAAAATAATGTCTACACTCCATTTTAAACAGTCCCTCACGCGAGAAAATCGAAACAATGAGTCCTTAGTACAATATTTTTCGTGGAGATATAGTTTGTTTCTCTAATATTTGTGTTGAAATACCTATTTCAATGTTCTATATTAACAAAATTGTATTGCACATGGTCAAATTCGGGTAATCATCTGCTTTGGTGCCGCCATTTTCATATTCAAGAACTTGTTTTGTAACAACTAAACTCTAATATGGCGTTACTCTCGTATTTTCGGGTTTCAAAAGTACCTCAAAGACTAGTATTCTGCTTAAAATTATGTTTGAATATCTCTTTCACAGTGCGTAGCAGTAAATAAGATGACTTCATTCCCTAAGTTTCACATCAATTAGTCCCTTTCGTGTTTTATTAAACTTCTTTCTACTTCAAATGTCACTTTTCTCGCAATATATTGACTCTATGTGACTACAAGAACTCCCTTCCTGATAACAAACACCGAAATAGTTGCAATTTCATCTGAAAAGTCTACTTTAGACACATCATAATCACGTTTGTCCTATAGATTACCACCAAATAATTCTTTCCAAGCGTAAAATACAATGCAAAAACTCATTTCTAGTTAAATTATCTGTTAAATATGTTCTCCGAAGTGATAGTTTGATGTTTAATTCATTATTTTCGTATTTCAAAAGAGCTCTTTTCTCCTAAAAACGTCAATGAATGTGAAGCAGGAAATAGCCATCAAAACAGTTGCTAATGGGGCTAAGTTCTAGTTAAACATGCAGGTCAAAAGGCGTGTTATACAGGTTTTCCATTGCATAAAACAATAAACACCATGTATTAAACTAAATTCAGATTTCAAATCTGGTTCAAATGCATCTCGTAGCTATTCAAAGGAATAATCACCCTGTATTAAGGTAAATTCTCTTAAGAGTAGCGTCTAAAATTCTGTTACATAGTTTTTGCATGCCCTGTGAGACAATATACATATACCTGATATTTCAAGTTAAAATACATTGGTACACATGAAATACACTTCTTTGTACACTTGTGATGCGCTAGCTAGCTCACAAATAGCGATATTGTAGTAATTTCGGCCTAAAAAGTTTTAAGAAACATCTCAAAAGTAAAATATTAGGATAACTTTTGCTTACAAACGCTTTAATCATATATCATATGCTTCTTTGTGCACAATAAATGCACTTCTAGTGTTCAAAATATTCCAAAATTTGTACTATTGCAGTAATTTCGGTTTACATTGGTTCAAGTCGTATTGTTCTGTATGTAAATTATGTATATTTCATCGTCTTAAGAATTAAAATCTCATTCATTTATACAAATAGAGGTGTGAAAACAAGCAAAAACACTTCTTATGCAGAATAATCACATCTCTGAAGTAGAAATTATTCATAAAAGATGCTAGTATTATAGCAAATTCTCCTTATACATGTGTCAAAACATAACTCAGCAATTCCATTACACAACGCGCAAGTATCTATAATAGTAAAGTATACAAATAAGGTAGTTTCGTTGTCTTATTCTTGTCTGCTTATACATACAATATCAATATAACCTCGTATATTCATATTTACAAATAGATATATCCATATTATGTATACGTAATTTCTTATATAAAGCTATCGTTAGATAGATTATCTTTGAATGTTTATCTTAACTATGAAATATAGTTCTCTTATTTCGTATCAAACCTCACTTTTACTGTTTTCGAACTAATGTCGCCCGTGTCTGCTTATTCAGGGAGAGTTAACATGCAATTTTCTTACCTCGACGGAGAAGGTTTTCACTTCTCCAAATCTTCTCTTGCACTGCGAAAATTAAAACGATATTTGGCGCATGCCACAACAGATGGCGCAGCAACAATTAACGTCTGGGCAAAGACAACACTGTCTCCACCCTCCTCAGTCGGTACAACCAAACTTCCGGTTCCCAGGATCATAGAACTTCTCCATCATCTGTTAGGTCAAAGAGTTGAACCTAGGGTCCAAAGGTGAAGTTTTATGTGGGAAAGTGACAACTTGTTAAAATTAATGGCCAAAAATCTCAAACTATGAGCTCAGGTGCTTGAATTTCGGTGGGGGTGGCTGCGAGGATATTACTTACCACTACTCAACTAGTAAAGAAAGTTGGTAAAAACGTCTATTCTGCGTAAAATATGACAACTTGTATAATACTGAAATGTGTTTTACCAACTATTTCCATATGGCTGGAAAATCACTTATAAATTCCTCTCTTCTGAACTTAATGTAACTAACAATCAGTCGTACATATTAATCTTTTAAACTTTTTCTAGATAGTTTGGGAAACACACATGGTTGTTATATTCTCCTTATTTTATTCTTATTGATACTTTACAGGAGTACTGCGCATAAGGGCTGTTTTCTGCCCCTCAGCCGATTCTAATGAATTTTTGTATGTTTAACGAGATTATATAAAAA